>JAHRHZ010000275.1:18109752-18125693 GCA_024137785.1 Ginglymostoma cirratum
AGATGCTGCCAGACCTGCCGAGCTTTTCCAGCAACTTTGTTTTTGTCCCTGATTTACAGCATCTGCAGTTCTTTTGGTTTTTATATAGCTATCACTTCATTTGTTGTAATTTACGCTGTAATGCTACTGGCCAGGCAACTTTGTGCACAGGGACAGGCACCTATCTTGGCATCAGAGAGGGTGCACCTCTGTGCTTTCTAAGCACTTGCTCACTCTGCACCTACTTCTGATTTGCCTTGTCCTGCCTTTTGTGCTTTGGTATCTCATTCTGAATTGAAGGGCTTACATTTATTCCACCCTGCCTTGCCATTTAGTGCCAGGCAACTTATCATTGTTGTCATCAGTAATTAGTTAAAAGGATGAATATATAGTTGTATGGCACTGTGTTACACTAATGTCATACCTGCAGCAGCTCATGTGGCAAACACAGTGCATGTGCATCAGCTAAATGGCCGTGTCTGAAAGTATAAGAGGAGTAATCCTTGGTCAAATCAAGGAAGACTTGTCCATCAGGCGGTATTGTCACAGTCGGTCAAGGACAGCTTCCAATCTAAGTCTAGGGCTTAGGCATGGTCCGTCTGCTGCTTGGAATGGCAAGGGCCAGGCGTTCAATATCATTCAATACTGGGAGTGAGCCACAGTCGGTCCTGCAGGTCTAATGTACCCCGTCTGGGGATCAGTAGTAGCTCAGTCAGAGATTTACACAGAGATCTGTTACTGACAGAGATCTGGTCAGTGATCAGTCAAATCGATCAGGGTGTTGGGGCAAGATCAGTCCTCTACATCTGCTCACTGAAAGTAGAGGTGGTTTATCAGAAAGCAGCACTGTGGTTGGGAAGTTGGGGAAGTCAATTATGGGGTTGGAAGTATCATACTGGGATGCAGAGCGGACAACAATTGTGATGCGGGCATTGCTTGTTGCAAGTGGACCATCACCCTCTCTGCAGCAGAAATAATTACAGGCAACCTTAAAAGTCTCACCTGTGGGCCGCAAATCTCAAAACAATCCACAATCTTTTAGGCTGCACAAAGGCATAGAGCTGACTTCTTCACATCTTGAATTATAAATATTTGCCAATATGCTCATTGGATGATAGAGGGTGGTGGGGACAACATTTCAGCAATCCTACCACATTTAGAAATCCTACTGTATTTGTACAGGATGGCTCTTGCTGTGTGCATTGGAATAAAGACCTCTATGTCAAAACTCCATGTGTAAGCATTCTATGACACTCCTTGTTGGAGTTCTGTGTTCCCTGTAAGGAGGACAATGCTAAACTATCATTTTTGTGTGATACAAATGCCCACCGTTACATTAATAAGTACCTATTCTGTTTCTGATAATCGCCACAGAAGTTCATTGGAAACAGACCACAGCAGCCATTATCATCATTGTGTTTATGCTGCTATGAGGCGACAGAGAAATTGAGATGGAACAAATGTGTTAGCATGCCCAGGATCACTAGCAACCTCCAGTGGCTGCTGATTATTCTGCACATGAAGAGCTGCTACTTAGATCCCCTCAAGATGTGGAGGTGTCCCTACGTTCTGTCTGCAAAAAAGACCCTGAGCTTCCTGTCGCCTGCCACTTCAACACACCACTTTGTTCCTGGCCAACATCTCTGTCTCAGGCTTTGCAGCAGTGCTCCAGTGAAGCTGAATGCAAGCTGGAAGAATAGCATCTCATTTTCCGTTGGGAGCTCTACAGCCTTCTGGACTCATTATTGAGTTTGAGGGCTTGAGGCACCTTCGCCCATGTCCTTATCCCAACCCCCACATATCTGGCCATGTTATCACTTGTTTTGCTGTTACACACTGCCCTATGTTAGCTACTAAGAGTCCCCATTAGCAGCTGTTCACTCTCCCAGGCTGACCATTATCCACTCCTTTGTTTGTCCAACGATTCTTCCCTCTCTTTGGGCTCTGTCTCCAGCTATTGCTTACCCTGCTGTCCATCCTGTCTTCTGCATAAAAAGGCAGTCTTTTCCCAGCTACCATCAGTTCTGAAGAAGGGTCACTGATCGAAAATGTTAACTCTGATTTCTCTCCAAAGATGCTGCCAGACCTGTTGAGATTTTCCAGCAATTTCTGCTTTTGTTTATGATTTCCAGCATCCACAGTTCTTCTGGCTTTTTATTCCAAGAGCTGTGAGTTGGGACAAGTAGCGTTCTTTAAATTTGATTTGATTGAATTGGCAAGCAGCCAATGTTTGTGCTGTTTTTGTTTGTTTATTCTTCACATTTCCTGCTTTAGAGAAAGGACACTTAGAATCCCTGCAGTGTGGAAACAGGCCCTTCGGCCCAACAAGTCCACACGGACTCTTGGAGCATCCCACCCAGACCCGTACTCCTATAACCCACCTAAACACACATCCCTGAACACTACAGGCAATTTAGCATGGCCAATCCACCTAACCTGTACATCTTTGGACCGTGGGAGGAAACCCAGGCAGATACGGTAAGGGTGTGCAAACTCCACACAGACAGTCGCCCGAGGCTGGAATCGAACCCCGGTCCCTGGTGCTGTGAAGCAACAGTGCTAACCTCTGAGCCACCGTGCTGCCTCTTTGGTCAATATAAGTTAACATTTTCAATGACTTTAAGCATTTCCAACATGTGATGTTCCTACCATGAACAATGGTGAGATATTATGCTAAGCTGAGTGTTGGGAAAAGACTGTCACTCCCTTAGACAGGGTTCCAAGTTGCTATGGTGTTAAGGGTGGGTTGCCCAAATTGTTCAATTCTTATGGATGCATTTGCAATGACAGTCAGTGATATTGAGTAGCAATACATTTACAACCGAAGGATTTTATTTCCAGTGAAGAGTCATCTGTACCACCCATGTACCCTCATAAACTGTTCTTTTTTGTTTCCCTCTCACTATTGTATATTGTGAAGGGCTGTTCACAGCTGGCAGAGATTGACCTGGTGCATAGCTGGGCTTTAAATGGAGCACCGTGCTCGAATTCTGCAAGCTGCTGGCAGTGGTGAATACTTCTGCTGGTGAGTGCTGTTTTGCACGATAGCGTGTGTGCAGTGCCATAGAAGTGTGTTGTGTACATAATAAGATGGACAGCGTAAAATTGCATGAGATAGCTCGCTAGAGCTCTTGGAGAGAAGCGCTCAATGAAACTCTCTGATGTTGAAATTTAGCTCATTTTTGGGAGAACTCAACTGTATTTATGAACACAGTAAATGATGGATAAAAAGACAAATATCAAAATTTACGTAGTACAGAAAGACAGGCGGCAATGTAAACAGTGTAGGTAGAATCAAAAAATAAGAGCGAATAGAAGGGAGCAATTTGGCCCATTAAATCTGTGCTGACTCTTTTAAGGAGCAATCCAGTTAATCCCACTCCTAGGATTTGAAATTCCTGTCCACCAGCTAATTAATCAACGCTTCAAAATCTCAATCATTTGTTGTGTGAGAGAAAGCTATTCCTCTTAATGCTTCTGGTTCTTTTGTAAATCACCTAAATGCTGTACCCCAATTATTGACTCTTCAGCCCTCGGAACAGTTTCACTTTATTTACTCCATCAAACTGCTTCATGGTTTTTGACACTTTCATTAAATCCCTTCTGAACCTGTGTGCTCCATGGAGAAAAACCTACCTTCTCCATTGGGTACAGGAATGATGAATTACAATGTAGTAGATCTTTTGTGTATCCTCTCCACAGCCTACATATCTTGCCCAAAATGTGCTGACTAAAATTGGATATTTAGAAAAATGTAAAGCAGTAAAACAGAGTCATCGTGGTTTTGTGAAAGGGAAATCACGGTTGACAAATTTTCCAGTTTTTGAAGGTATAATGAGCAAAGCTACTAAAGGAACCAGTAGACTTGGACTTTGAGAAGACATTCAACAAAGAGCCATGCAAAAAGTTATTGTACAAAATAGAAGCTCATGGTATTGGAGGTGATATATTAGCATGGATTGAGGATCACTTAATGCAAAGAAGACTGAGTCTGGATTAATGGTTCTTTTTCAGATTGGAAAGACTAACTAATGACGTGCTGCCAGAATCCGTCCCAGGGCCTCAATTACTTCCTACCGATTTTAATAACCTGAAGGAGGGGGCAGAGTTTTTTTTATGTAATGTAATGCCTTCAAATTTGTGAAATAAACGTTGTGATGAGGGCATGACGTATCTGCAAGGGGATATAAATAGGTTAAGTGAATGGGCAAAACCTTGGCAGGTGGAGGAAAGTGTGAGGTCATGAACTTTGGTGGGATGAATCAAAAGGCAGACTATTATTTAAATAGGGAGAATCTCCAAAAAAACACAGCGCTGAGAAATCTTTGTGTTCTTGTGCATGAAATAAATTAGCCTCCAAAAATTAGCCTGCAGGTACGGCATGTAGGAGATAAATGGAATTTTGGCCTTTATTGTGCAGTGGTTAGAGTTTAAAAGTAGGAAGGTTTTTCTCTTAACTGTATTGGATATTGGTGAGGCATCTGGGGTGCTGTGTATAGTTTTGGCTCCCCATCTTTAAGAAAGCATATATTTACATTGGAGACAATTCAGAAGAGTTATAGTAGGCTAATGCCCGGAATGAAGGGGTGGACATAGAGAACGATCAAACAGGTTAAGCCTTTATTCGTTAGAGTTTGGAAGAATGAGAGATGATCCACTTGAAACATACAAGATTCTGAAGGGGATTAACAGTTTAGATGTTGAAATGCTTCCATTACTGGGGGAATCTCAAACTAAATGATATAGTTACAGAATAAGGGGATATTCATTTAAAGGTGTGATGCAAAGCAATTTCTTTCAGTGGCTTGTGAAGGTTTAGAATTCTCTGGCCCAGAGATTTGTGGTGGCTTGATCACTGGAAGTATTTAAAGAGGAGATAGATACATTTTTGCAATATTGAGGAACTGAGAGCTATGAGCAGCTGCCACAAAAGAGGAGTTGAGGCCTGGGGAAGATCAGCCTAATTTTATTGAATGGCAGGGCAGATTTGAAGGCCCAAATGGCCTACTCCTGCACCTTCTTGCGATTTATCTTAGCTTCTGAAGCCCATTCAATCTGGTATCAGATGCTTGTCAGGTTGTACCCCAGCAGCAGATCCTTACAGAATACATTGATGACATCCAGTTAAGAGGTCATCAACTAGTTGAGAGGTATTTGTTAGACCTATGGTCTTCTAATGTATTTGAGATCTCTTCAAGGCTGCAGCCTTCAGTTTGCAGAAAACTCAGTCAGCTCATGATAACTGCACAACAGAAGTTGAACACATTTGGGTAAAGACCCAATTATGGCTATAATATTGAGATTTAATTGTTTCCACAATAACTTAATTTATTTGTGTATGTCTTCTGTCTGGAATATGTTTGCAATGGAGGGGAAAATGAATGTCCCACTTTTGTGTGGAATACTTGTTACACAAAATATTTGTCATTAACTGTGTACCAAGAGGGTAGGAAAGTTCCAATGAACAAGCAGTAACAACGATAAAGCAAACCAATTACTACCTTTTGAACCAATCATTTGTCACTTTTACTGAAAATAGAAATCTGCAATGTCAAATGCCAGAAAACCTATTTATCCAAGTCTGCAAACTTGTTTTGGCTGTGTTCAGTAATTTCTGCTTCATCTGGTTAAATGTTAATTGTGAAAATAATCATGGAAATTAAAAACCTTGTACGATAATTTTATCGGGTTACCTCCCTATATCTGGAATATGACAGTGTGACTGGGAAAGGGGAAAGAACTATAATTAAAACCCTTGAGAGGAGTGGGTGCTTTTTGATTAATGCTACTGGAATTTGGAAGATTTTGATGGCATCTGTGCAGAAACTAACTCATCCCTGGGTCAAATTGTGTACAGTGCATCACTGATGGAATGTAGTTTGTTTCAATTGGTAGGAAGATGTCGGAAGAAGTTGTTTGATTGATGTTTTCCTCCATATGCATTTGATGTGGATTTTTTAGGTTCTTCCCACATGGAATTGGAAGTTCCCATTTCAATTACATACAAATGATGTAAAAGTGTATCACCATGAATTTCACATTGTATATTGGAGTTTTGGTTGGGCATGTAACACGCTGAAAGATCTTCAGAAACCTTTTGGGTAGAAGGGATTGTAGCGCTGTTCCTTCAGATGAGCCGCCATGCCTTGCATTTTAATACTGACAGCAAAGTTTGCATTTGCATATTAAACATGTAATGAACAGAAATCTTTCTGTAAATCATTTCCTTTTAAAAGTTTGTGCTGTAAAGGATATATACTGCTTCTTTTATTAAACTGAACATTTGTCCCATGTATTTAGCCTTTTGATTGGAATTCTCATCCATGAAAACAATAACCACCAACGAATCATCCATGTTTCTAGCACAATTAAACAATGAGCACCTTTTTCTCTGAGGTCTAAGGGGTTTTAATTATACAATTTATACCCCTTCCAGCCCCACTGTACTGTTTGCTTGTTGGCTATATCTCACTTGCTGATCCTACATTCTTTGATAGCTTCTAAGAGCATTTAAAAAAAGCTACATATTAGATGTTGCAAGATGGTCATCAGCAGTGAGTGTGTAGATCCCTGTGCTTGGTCATCACCAATGGCAACTTTGGATGCGCACCGCACCCTTCCTGTGGATTGCCCCAGCTGTGGTCATCCAGGAAAGCCAAAATGTAAACATTCAAATAATATTCATAATTATTTTGCGAAATGTTTACAGCATAAGTATTGCTTGGGCAGCATTCATTCATGCCTCATCCACACTTCTTTTTCCCGCATTGATTAAATTAGCGAGTTGTGTCTTCCTATTAATGAGATATCTTGTTTTTCCCACAAAAAGTACTAATATTTTGCTTTATGTATTTGTAAGTGTTGAGAAGATCCTTTCATGTTTCAAGCAGGTTAAAGCTCCGTTTACCTATTATAACATGTTGCCATTGGACTAGAATCCTTTGTTGTTGAACCACAATGGTTTTGTTTAAAGTTTCAAATAGCGTTGAGTATTGGCAGCAATGATTTCTCAGCATTTATGTAATTATTAATCGTGACTAGTTTCTGATTGGCATGCCTTTGAAGTATGGAACTAAAGATGACATGTAACCGCAGTAACATTTTAATTGTGGTTTTCTGCAATAATTGAAAAGCTATATGGATTGTAATAAGAAGGCTGCAATTTGAAGAAAGGTAACCTTCAGCAAATAGATTTGATTTAATTTGATGTCTTGACGTGGTCTACAGCAGGAGCAGGGATATGTTCTCTGTATGAAATGAAACACGAGATTCAAATGTACATAATTTTTCTTTCTCTTTCCCTCTTGCTGAAGGCCTTGATCCCCTTGTGCAGATATGGTTCTATATATGTCCTTCAGGCACTATGCCCAACTGACTATTATTCATGTGTGAGGATGAGCAGTGAATGTAGACAGGCTATTGAACTGCAGAAATTTTCACTGCCTGCAATTACCTTAATGTCTACGTGCTCATCATATTGGCACTGTCCACTGGATAGCAATGAAGAGCAGATAACCTGAACAGTTTTCTTCCATTAACCCAGGGGCATGAAAATGAATTGTTTCATAATTGCTGTCCTGGCTGAATTCAACTTACTGAACACAAATTGGAGATTAAATCATTTTTTATTTACGCAGATATCTGTTCTGCTACCTGATGCACTTTGTATGGTACGATCCACCTGTATAGCATGCACAGCAACACTTTTCACTATATCTCAGTACATGTGACCACAATCAATCAATCAGTTCATTCCTTATTGGATATATGTGCTGAAGTAGTTCTGGTGCTGTGTAAACATGGCCATACTAATGGTTAATCCTGCGCAACCTAAAACTTAATGCCTTTACTGACTGCAGTTAAGTCTCTTCGTGCCCTCTTTACTAATTTAATGAGAGAAATAATGTAATTAGCCCACTGAAGCTAAGAAATTAAATGTGGTCTACTGAGGTTCAATGTTGAAAACATTTCAAAATGGTTGTAAATGGAACAAAGATATAGACAACATTACCTGTTAGACTGTAGCAGGTTGGGATAAACCCATTATTTCAGGCAAGACTGCAATTTTTAGTTCTTTCAGACAGATTTCTTCAAATACTTTTATTTATCAAGATATCTGTACAGTATTTAAGTTTAAAGTCAGCTGATTTTGGTCACCCTCCAGTGCTTTAAGAACAGTGGCAGACCTTTTGACAGATGGAATAGCAGTACACGGTGCTTAGCACTTGACATGCATCTTTAAGGGAAGAGATTAGCAATCAGAAATTGGGGAAAGAGCAGGTGCTTAGTTTCTTTTCATGATCAGCAAGTGGGGACATATCTTGGGTGCTTCCAGATGAAGATTCTACTTACTGCAGTCACTTCTTGTGCTTTATTAGTTCTACAAGTAGTCTTGAAGTTTAGCACTTGAATGTAAACATAAGGGTGTTGTCCACCAGTGATATAGCACCCGTCATTCCCTCCCCCTGCCAATTTGGCTTACTTTTGTCAGTGAGCTTATTTGTGAATCAAAGAGCTGACCCAGCCAGATTCCTATTCCACTCAAACCCCTCCCAGAAAAGAGTATCTTCTGAAGCCCAGGCAACAATAATGAATGCCAGTTAAGCCCAAAGTACAGCTGAGGGATTTTGGTTTAAAGCAGAGGCTTTGGTGCAAAAATGCATTTATGGCTCTTTGTGTAGCACCTCATTATGTGTGGGCCTGATTCATTAAGTAATTGGTTTGCAGTTGTTTACATGAGTATTAAGGCCTTCTATTCAGAAGCCTTTGAGTGATACATTGTGCAAATGTAGCATGTTATGAATGCAGAATGAGAGCTGGGGAGCTTGTTCAATTGGCCAGACACAGCATTTCGTTGAAAAGAGAAAGTAAGGCATTGGGTTCTGCTTTGCATAGCAATGACCCTTCTTAATAAACTTTACAGATTAATAAATGCAACCTATAAGAGAGGCAAATAGATATTCATTATTATGATACAAAATCTGGGGGAAATTTGAGTTCTTTCATACTCTAGTTTCTCAACCAAAGCTTCTTACTGCCTAAGTGTTCATAGAATTTGATGTTTATTATAAATTGCGGGGAAGGAGATAGATCACAACACTTTATTATTAAAGATTCATTGTAAACCGTTTGCAGCTATAGTAGTCTGTAAAGCAAAATCATTTTGTGGTTGAGTGGGGATGAAAGGCATAAAGTACGAAGGAGTGAGTCTTAATAACCAGCTGCACTCCATGTAAAGACCACTTATTCCCTTTTAGTCGGAGCTGCATGCCACTGCTGCTGCTTCATTGAGAGTAATTGTTCGTTTTGCCGAAGGCATCTAAAACAGATTTTATTTTTGCTGATTTATATTAATGTGAGTATTTTCCAAGCTTTTGGACAGCTATCCTTGACTTCACAAAATCTTAAGAGTTGAGGCATTTTATTTTACAAAGGAGCTCTTAAGATTGAGCCTGTTTGATTTGGGCAAAACAAAACCATACGTAAGCAGCGAGTAAACTCCATTAAGGCTAGTGCAGGTGTGTGGTACAAAGTACAGTGTAGCAGTAAGAACGTGCAACCAGTGGAGGTCACTCTTATTCTAAATACGATGCATCTACACTAGGCTAGATACCTGTTTAAAAATGTGTTCAAGGACACTGCAAAATAATGGAATACAATCGTAGCCTTTTTCCATGAATGTATTTAAAAAAAACTACTTCCATAGTTATTTAATGCACTACAGGAGTATGTGAGGCATTAACTTGTTATTAAAATATATTAATTCATGGGTTTTGGATGTTGGTGATTGGCAGCAGTTAGTATCCCTTGAAGGTGGTGATGGTGAGCTGCTGAACTGCTTTCTGCATGGGGGCTAGAGATATCCATAAGACCATAAGGAGCAGAATTAGGCCATTGAGTCTGCTCTGCCATTCGATTGTGGCTGATAGGTTTCTCAACCCCATTCTTCTGCCCTCTTCCTGTAAGCTTTGACCCCCTTACTAATGAAGAACCTATCTGTGTCTATCTTAAATACACTCAGTGACTTGACCTCCACAGCTTTCTGTAGGATTGAGTTCCAAAGATTCACCGCTCTCTAGCTGAAAAATTGCTGCCTCATCTCAATTCTGAAGGGTTGTGCCTTCACTCTGAAGCTGTACTCTCAGAGTCTACTCTCTCCTACTAAAAGAAACAACTTGTCCATGTCCACTCTATCCTGGCCTTTCAGTATTCTATAAGTTTCAATGAGATCCCCCTCATCCTTCTAAATTCCATCAATTACAGACCCAGACCCCTCAACTGCTCCTCATATGACAAGCCTTTCATCCCCGGGATCATTCTTGTAAACTCTTCTGGATTCCCTCCAAGTCCAGCAAATCCGCCCTTAGATATGGGTTCCAAAACTGCCCGCAATATTCCAAATGTGGTCTGACCAGAGCTTTGTACGGCCTCAGCAGTACGTCCCTGCTCTTGTATTCTAGCCCTCTCAAAATGAATGTTAACATTGTATTTGTCTTCCTAACTGCCAAATCAACCTGCATGTTAATCTTAAGAGAATCCTGAACGAGGACTCCCAAGTCCCTTTTGTGCTTCAGATTTCTGAAGCCGTTTCCCTTTTTAGAAAATAGTCTGTGCGTCTATTCTTCCTACTAAAGTCATAATGTCACACTTTGCCACATTGTATACCATCTGCCATTTCCTTGCTCACTCTCCTCACCTCATCAAGTCCTTCTGCAGCCTCCCTGCCTCCTTAGTGCTGTTAGGGTTTTGATCCAGTGACAGTAAAGGAATGGTAATGCAAATTGGGATAATGTGTGACATAGATGGGTTACTTATCTGCTGCCCTTGCTGTTCTAGGTGACCGGGGTCACAGTTCAGAAGGTGCTGTTGAAGGAACCTGGGTTCAGTTGTGAAGTGAATATTGAAGGTGTTGGATAGGGCTAATCAAGTGAATTGTTTTGTCCTGCATGGTAACAAGCTGTTGATTGCTTTTGAGCTGCATTGATCCACGATGTGAAGAGTATTCCATCACACTCTTGGCTTTATGCCTTGTACATGATGGGTTATATTCAGAAGCAAAGAGTAGAATTACTTAATGCAGAATTGCTAGGCTGTGACTTTCTCTTGTAGCCATATCTGTATGATTGGTCCTGTCCAGTTTCTGGACAATGGTAACTCTCTAGGATCTTGAAAGTAGGGGATTTAGAAAATGTTATGTCATCAAACATCAAGAGGAGATGGTTAGATTATCTCTTGTTGGTGATGGTCATTGCTGATCCTTGTGAGGCAAACTGAACACTTATCAGCACAAGTCTAGATGTTGTCCAGCTCATGCTGCATATGGACATGGGCTGCTTCACTATCAGTGGATTGACAAATGGTGCTGAACTTTGTGAAATCAGGAGTGAATACCCCACTTCTGACCTCTTGTTGGCAGGAGGGCCATTTATGAAGCAGCTGAAGATGGTTGGGCCTAGATTCTACCCTGAGGAACTCTTAAATAGTGTTCTTAGACTGAGATTGACTGCTGACAACCAGAATAACCTTTGTGCAGGGTATGACTCCTACCAATGGAGAGTTTTCTTCTTGATTCCCATTGTCTTCTGTATTGCTGCTTAATACCATTCATGATCAAGTGATACCTGATGCCGAGCGCATTAACTCTCACCACACCCCTGAAATTGAGCTCTTTTGTCCATGTTAGAACTGAGACTATGAGAAGTCAGCAATTGAGTGGCCCTGACCGAACCTATGGTGCTGCTCCTGGCATGCCTTCCTGCACCTTTCTTTGAACCAGGGTTAGTCCTCTGCCTTGCTGGTACACCTTTCTTTGAACCAGGGTTAGTCCTCTGCCTTACTGGTAATGAGGAAATGACGGATACACCAAGGTATCAGGTTATAGATTGCTATTGAAAAGACCTCTCTTGCTGCTGACTGCCCACTGAACCTCATCAGTTATTAGATCTGTTCAAAATGTATCGTCTTTACCATAGTAATAGTGCCAGACAGCACGGAGGATATCTTCAGTGTGAAGACAAGACTTTGTTTCCATGAGGCCTGTGCAAAGTTCACCCTTACCACTGCAGTTACGGTGAGATATGTCTGCAACAGGTAAGTTGGTGAGGATGAAGTCAACAGGCTTTTGCCTTTTGTTGGTTCCCTCACCAGCTACAGCGGACCTGATATCTTTTAGTACTAGTTGAATCTGTCAGGAATGGCACTGCTGAATCACTATTTGTGAGGACATTGAAGTTCCACACCCAGAATACATTCTGTACCTGTTTCTACCCTTAGTGCTTCCACTAATTGCTGTTCAGTATGAAGGTGGACTGATTTAGTAACCACAGGGGGCTTTAACAGCAGTAAGTTCACTTGCCTTTGTTTGACCTGAGGCCATAAGATCTCATGGGGTCCAAAGTCAATATTGAGAATTCCCAAGGCATCTCCCTCACCATTGTATACCACTGTGCCACCTCCTTTGGTGGAATAGGACATGCCCTGGCATAGTGATGGAGGCATCTGGGACATTACCTATAGTGCCTGACTCAGAGTATGATTATGTCAGATTATTGCTATGAACCACCTGATGGTAGTAAGGAGAACTTTGCAGTGTCAACGGGACTCTGGATTTGCCTTTGTTCTCTCTGGTGTCTAGATCAATCCTGGATGGTCCATCACATTTCATTTATGGATGTAGCGCTTTGGTACAACTGAGTAGCTTGCTGTCACTGGACACCTAAGAGTGAATTACATTGTTGAGAGTCTGGAGTTAAATGTAAAGCAGACCAGATAAGAATTGTGGATTTTCATGGTTGCCATTAGATTTGCTTTCTTTTTAAATTTCAGATTTATGATTTAAATTCAAAATTGCACCCTCAGCCGTAGTCTTGGATTACTAGTCCAGAACACCATGATGATTTGAGAATTTTAATTTAACACAAGAAGTCAGCAACCATAACATTTAAAAATCCAGCCGGTTCACTGGCAATATTTAAGCAAGGCCTTATCTGGTCTAGCCTATATATGACTCCAGCCATATGTAAGTATACTTAAATCTTAACTACTCTCTAAAATCCTTGACAATTGTGTCCATAGAAATCAGGGATGGGTAATAAAAATGTTCTGTGAAAGTAACATCACAGCATGGTGATAAAAGGTGTTTGGCATGCTTACCTTCATCGGTCAGAGCATTGAGTACAGCAGTCGGGATGTCATGTTGTGGCTGTACGAGACAATGGTAAGACCTCTTTTAGAATATTGCATACAATTCTAGTTGCCCTGTTACAGGAACGATGTTGAACTTTTTTAAGGATGTTGCTGGGACTGGAGAGTTTTGCGTTATAAGGAGAGGCTCGATAGGTTGGGACTTTTTTCCCTGGAATGGCAGAGGCTGAGGAGCGTTCTTATGAAAATTTATAAAACCATGAGGGGCATGGATAAGATGAATAGCCATGTTTTTTTTTCCCAGGGTGGGGGAGTCCAGATATGCAGGGCATGGGTTAAGGTGAAGGGAGAAAGATTTAAAAAGGACCTATGGGACAACTTTTTCACATAGAGGGTGATGCGTGTGTGGAATGAGCTGCCAGAGAAAGTGGTACAGGCAGGTACAATTAAAACATTTTAAAAGACACTTTGACAGGTGCATGAATATGAAATGTTTAGAGGGATATGGGCCAAATGCAGGCAAATGGGACTAATTCAGTTTAGGACACCTGCTCAGCATCAAAGAGTTGGACCAATGGGTCTGTTTCTGTGCTGTATGACTCTATGATCCCACACCCCAGGAAAGAATTCAATGCTATTCAGTATCCTCACAGGTCTGAATGAAGGGCTTTCTTATTGTAAATGTATTCTGATGACACATTCTGTATCCAACAATTTGCTTGCTTCCTTTAAGTAAAATGGCTTTAACTGAAACATTGATTTCTGTTGAAATTGGTGTTAAAACTGGAGTTAAGTACAGTTCCCTTAGTAGTGGACCCTTCCAGAGTGGAACCTGGGATGTCATAGTCCAAGGGGTTTGTGCTGGGCCTTTGTTTGTTGGGCTGTGGGCAGCTGTCTGTTGTTCCTGGCCATATTGTGGCCACTGACTGGTGGAGTCTTTTTGGATTGCCACAGCGACGCTTCTTGTTTGCCACCTCTTGTGGGACTGTATCCCTAGGCTGGTTGCAAGTCCTTGTCCTTCTTCCCTTGCCCCTGGTGGGTAGATGTCAATAATGGCTGGCACACTGCTGCAGTGTAGTGTAGGGGAGTAGCTGAGATCAGACACACCTATGACTTGCGTGCTTCCTGGCAGGTTGCTTTGTGTATGGGGAGACACCTATTTCATGCACGTAAACAGGATGCATGTTATTAACTCTTAGCTCGATTTCTTAGCAATGGTTGACTGTGCTTACTTGAAATCTATTAACCTCCATGACTTGTGTTGCTTTTGACGACATAGGGTGTTCAGTTTTCGGTGCTCAGTGCAGTTACCACCCTCTCTGGCATACATTACTTTTTAATATAGAGAGACCAACAGCCTGTCAGAGAGAGGAGCACTGAAAAACCACGGAGTGGACATGTCACTGTATGGTTTTGTGCTATGCTAATGCCATACTTACAGTATGTGACGATAGCTTGTGCAGCAAGCACACTGCATTTCAACCAAATGGCATTGTCTGAAAATCATGCGGGAGCAGTTCTCAGCCGTGAAAGAGGTACTACAGTCTGTCGCCACTTCAGTCAGTCAGGGGTCTTATCAATTACACTACAGGTGGTTGGCCATGGTCAGTCAGCAACTTGGTCATACCAGAGTGTGGGGATTCATGTCCTCACGTTCAAGGTTCCTGGTTTGCCGATCAAATGCAACTGCTCAGGATTGCACGTATGGCAGGTGGGCGCTGCGGAGACATCAGTCTGGGAGTTAGACCATGCTTATTTGGAACTGCCATGTCAAGTTAGTCTTGGGGCTGAGTTGTGGTTAGTCCTGGGGTTTGCCCAGTAATGTTGAGGGAGATTATCAGGGGTGTTCCCTGAGGCAAGTGGATCACTTAAATCTGGAGATGGGACTCATTGGATCAAATTGCTGAGGAAATGATTAATATGGAAGACTGGGATGCCGTGGATCAGAGGCTGGGACAGGGAGCTTCAAGAGGGGTGGATTTTCACATGTCATTATCACTTCAGTGCTTATATGGGGAAGTTGGAAGGCCAACAAGGGCATAGCAATTTGCAAAGCCATGGGCCCTGGGAGTAAACTGGGCACATTACTGGTTGTGTAAAGGGGCTGCATAATCATTGGTGCCACAGGAACATCAATACAAATGGAAACATAAGGCATGGGGAGATCATGTTGCGTCGCTGGAAGATCCTTTCAGGTCAGTGTCAAGAACACAATTAAAACTTTGCCATCTTCAATCCAAAGTCAACTGTGCAATAATGAAACAAAATGGCTGCCACTACATGGCATAGACTGCTTTTGTTTTCTTTGGGGGCAGAGTGAAATTTTTTGAATTTGAGCCGTGCTATTTGCAATTGGAGACATCATGAATCCATTGATTCAGTAGTGCATTCTGGCATCAAATTGCACTTCACAAGGAGGTCATTTATTGTCCAAGAATACATTTTACAAATTATGGCTACGAGCGAACGTGACCATTCTGTGATCTGCACTACTTACCTCCTTGTCCTATCAGCCATGCAAATGTAATCACAGTTACTTAAAAGTGTCACATGTGCTTTGCATTTCTGAAACACAAACCATAGCAATCACTGGGAGGCAGTGCTTCACAGCTGCTACATTTGCACACTGAACTGTAAGTATGCATGGACATGTGCATAGGTGCCTTTTCTTTGGAGGCACGGTGGGTGGGGGTTGGCCTATCATGTTCTGGTCTACTGCTAGACATGTAATCCCCGAATTGTACAACAGTTGTGCAACATATATGCAGGAACGTGTGTGTGTGTGTGTGTGTGTGTGTGTGTGTGTGTGTGTGTGTGTG
>JAHRHZ010000275.1:18139083-18173000 GCA_024137785.1 Ginglymostoma cirratum
GTTTCGGGCCTAAACTTAGCCTTTTCTGATGAAGGGTTTAGGCCCGAAACGTCAAGTTTTCCTGCTCCTATGATGCTACTTGACCTGCTGTGTTCATCCAGCCCCATGCTTGTTATCTAAGAGTCATGGCCTGTGTGTTTCAGTGCATTATTCAATCTGAATGGTTGAAATCTCAGGTTGTGATTTGCCCTGCCCTCACTCGACATAAATTCCATTTAGAAAGTGCAATGGCAGATGAAGATCTCAAAGACAGCAAGTCTGCCAAAAGCTTGCAAGTGTTGGTGTTAATATTTTATTTTTCACCAGGCATAAATACCAGTAAAATGACATCATGTCAAACACTATTTAATTTTGAAATAAAAACAGAAATTGCTGGAGCAACTCAACAGATCTGACAGCATCTGTGGAGAGAAAGCAAAGTCATTGTCTTGGGTCCAGCAACTGAGTTTCTCCAGCAGTTTCAAGTTTTGTTTCAGATTTCCAGCATCTGCAGTTTTTTTCGTTTTCCGCTTGAATTCAATATGCAACTAGAATCATCTCAACACATTTGTGATTTACACTTCCAATTTTGGACTGTTATGCATTCATTCCACCATCAGTGGATGTGTCTTTAGCTACATCATCCTCAAGCTCAGAAATTCCCTTTCCAGTCTACTCTTCCACTCTGCTGTGTTCCCCTACTTTTAAGACAACAATCTACTTGTTTGAATAAACATCTGGTAATCTATCCAAATATCTCCTATCTGGCTTGGTGTTAAATTTTGCTTCATAATATTCCTGAGAAGCAGCTTGAGAAGTGTTAGTACACAGAAGGAGTGTTATAAGTACAAGTTGTTTTGTTGCTATACTGAATGAACCCATCAAAATCCTGTTCTGCTACCAATTTTAGATAAAAGAAACCAGTGAGAACTTCTTACAATCGCAACTTTATTAGAAATATTAAAAATAGGCAATTTGTTGTTCATGCTTTCTGATACCTGAAGCAGGTGTATGATCGAAATAAATGCTTCTTAATGCAGTTAGCACTTCAGCAGCTAAACAATGCATCTGCCGCAAACAAAAGATCAAAACATTTCTGATGTGTTTGACATTTCAGAAGGCTAGCGATGCGGTAGACAATCGGTCATTTGTCAGTCATGCTGAATCTAGTCTGCATATGCATCAAGCCAGATCAAAGCTTGCTCAGGGGCACATATTTACATAGTTATATTGCTGATACTATGGGAACCCAGCAGCCTTATTCTGAGAACACTTGTGTAAATGAGAATCCTTTGAAAATCCTTGAAATTATTAGAAGTCAGTTGTGTTTCATGGCTTTTTGTCTGTGTGTAAAGGCTCTTCAAAATAAATTCTACTTTTTAATCAAGGAAAATACCATTTTAAAAAAATGTTTTTAATCTCCCACCCTCACATAAACCCAAGATTTGGGAGGATTATGACATTGGCCTTCATTGTCTAGCAGTTTCTCAAATGAGGAAATTTGTGATGCTTCAAACCAATGTTAACTTAATTTCATAAATTCAATGAAATGAGCATAACTCTGCATTTTATATACATGCCAATGTAAACATTAGTTTGCTGCCTCAATAACAAAACAAATTTCATTACATTTTTAAAGGACTCTTACACAATTTAGCTTTCTTCAGAAAATGTTTGTGATGGTGTAATTTTGCTGCTCAAGATTATGTTTCTTTACGTAAAGAATTAATCAGTCTTATTGAACTGCGAGATACAATAGGCCATCACTCAAATATCGACCATAGGTCAATGAAGGCTCCTCTTTACAAATGAGTGTTACTATTTTCTCATTACTGAAAAAACATTTTCAGTAAAGCATATTTGTATTTCTTACCTGTTGTGTGTGTATTCAAAATTTTAATCACAAATTAATGTCATTATATTCATTATTTCTGTTTTCTTAAACAATTCTTATTGACTATGAATTTACATCAGTACTGACAATTTAAAATGCAAGATTAGTTGACCCATGCATACTTTTCATAATTAAACTATATGCTCCTAATCACTCAGTTGTGAGGTGTAAGCTTTGCTGCAGCACTGAATAGAAAATTTTAATTGAAATATTTGGTGTGACTCGTGTTAGCAAATTTCAGCTGGAACAAAATGGTTTGTGCATATGGATAGCCGATGAGATCGGGATTGGATTTGGTAATGATGGCCCATTATTCAATAACTGTCTGATACTCACCATCTAGGCTATCATGACAAATGTAAATTTGGATCATGTACTAACACACCGAACTATGTCTCAGTATTAATTAATGCTTTGAAGAAATGGAAAATTTGGTGGGGTGGGGGCTGGTAACGAATTCCTTGGAAGCGTTATAAAATAATATTAGGGTAAAAAAATCAGAGCAGGCCATTTTCCCTCAACCCTGCTGCACTATTTAATATCATTGCTAGTTTTCTACCTTGCAGCACTTTCCCCATATTCCTTAATTTCCTTACTACCAAAAACTCCTTTGATCTCTGTCTTGGATATGTTCAGTGACTGAACATCCACAGCCTTATGGATAGAGAATTCTGAAGAGTAACAATCTTTTGAGTGAAGAGTGTTTTTTTTTTCTTAGTCCTCAATAGATTATTGATTTTTCTGAGATTGTGATCGCCAACCCATGAAACATCCTTTCAGGAACTAAGCCCCTTAAGAATTTTCAACCTTAACAAGATCATCTTGATTCTTCTAAATTTCAGAGAACATAGTACCAGACTACTGAATGTCTCCTTACTGGTCAGTCCCATCATCCCTGCAATCAGTCAGGTGAACATTTGGTGCATTTCCTGTAGACAGGTGCCATGTGTAACCTAACCAGCAACTTATACAATTACAATATGATATTTCTGGCCAATTTTTAATACTTAAGGTTAAGAAGGAGATCAGTGCTTGGGAATGGAATGTTTCAATACATTGCTGCTTGTATTGTGATAAATAATACTTGACCAAATATAACTTGAGGAGTAAAATAACTCTGTACCAAAAATATGCCTTACAATAATATTGTCAATCTGAACGATAACTATAACATTCGTTTCTGTAAATAGTTGCACCTTAAACTTCTCTGAATGAGTTTTACAATTTAATGTCAGTTAATGCAAAATTATTTTTTTAATTTTGTGCTGTGGCTTACAACTACTTGAATGTTGGACCTGGCCCATATTTAACCAAGAAAGCCTCTTGCAGCAGTCTGGAATGGGTTCAAACTCAGACTCACAGTTGACTTAATTCCCTATCTCTATTTTCTCCGCCCTGACCTCTAAAAACAAGTGTGAGGAGCTCATGAGTTTATTTGTTTCTGAGACTGAAACCCAATCAGTCAGCTGCTTCTGCTTTTTCCTTCTCTTGGCCAACCAGATCAAACATCTTTGAAGGTTTCTTCCTCTAGATCCCTGTCTGAGCCTTGAACTTGTGTCTTTTCCAAGTTTCTCTTCAAGCTACTCTCATACTGTCTCCAAGCTTATCTTCTATGAGGCACACCTACTCACTTGATCCTATTCCCACTAGATTACAGTTCAATCAATTTTGCTTCTCAACTCCTTTTTTAATTATGCCCACAGTACTGGTTTCCATTTGCACAGTGTCAACATGGAGTCCTACCTCACCACCACCTCTTTTTTAACTCCGTTGTTTGTAAGTTATCAAATGTTTGTAGATATTGCAGTACTGATTGCATAGACATTTCTTCTAATGAAATATTATGAAGACCAAAGCCATTTTTTAACTTCCCTCAACAAACTCCATTCCCTGATTATTTACTCCATCCCTCTACTTGGCTACAGTTTGAGGCTGAACTACTCTGTTGCAAACATGGTATTATATCTGCTCCCAAGATGAGCTTCCAAACACATTCACAGCATCATGAAGATTATTTCCAGCTCCATCATATTGTCCCACAATGACCTCAGTTCATTTGCTGCTGTAATGCTCCACTTTAAGTCTTGACTATTTCAATAGACTGTCCAGTCTTGGATATTCCACATTTTATAAATTGAGGTCACTCAATTAAGATTGCTGACCCTGTCCTAACACATATCAATCCCATTTACTCAAGGTCCCATTCTCACGTACCAGCACAGGTTCCAGGCTAAGCAAGGTCTCTATTTTAAAACTCTCATCCTTGTCTTCAGGTTCCTATGTGGCCTTCCTCCTCCCTATGTCTATTAGCTGCTCCAGTTCCTCAAATTTCCAAGACACCTGTGCACCTTTAACCTCTTAATCATCCCAGATTTTAATTACTTCACCGTTGGTCACCATGCTTTCAGCTTTCTGGATTCTTGAGTTCTGAAATTCCCTCCCTAAACTTCTCTGCTTCTTTGGCTCACTCTCCTCCTTTAAGACACTCCTTAAAATTACCTCTTTGATCAAGCTTTAGATCAGTTGATGCAATAACTCCCAATGTGTTTTGGTATTATTTTTTGTCTTTAATGCACCTGTGAAGTTTCTTGTTATATCTTAATACATTAAATGCTGTATCAATACTTGTTTTGCAAGTATACCATTCTGACCCACTCCCCTTTCATGTAAGTATGCAAAACCTTAAACAAATTTATATTTTAGGCCTTAGATTTCTAAATGCTGTGAATTTGTTTTTTCTTCCAATTGTAAGTAGCAGCTGAAAGGTGAACATTTATTTTCCAATTTTATTTGATGAATTGATGCAGCATTGATCTATACAAAATAGCAATACACCCTTAATATGAATATATTTAAGACTGACATTTTGGGGCCAAGTTTCCACATGATTCTGCTTTTCATACCAGCACAATTTGGGTAAATTAGTAAATATGATTGCAGAATTTAAACATGAATGCATCTTGAGCCATGCTTGTCTTCTAAAAATGCTGAAACAGTATTAATTCAATTAAATTGGGCTCTGTACCAAAAGGGAGATGCCTCCAGAGATTGCACCAGTGACTTTCAAGTTATGTTTGTTTTCTTAAGCTTAATTGGCTAAGAAAATCACTTTACTCTGATGAAAATATTAAATTGCTCATTTTTAAGTTATTTTCAGTTATTTTAAATCAGGTAACTTCCAGGAAGGCTGGACAACTTTATTAATGATGCTTATTTTGATGATAAACCCTCTTTTAGCCATGTTAACAACACCCCACATCCAGTGGTCCTATTGACATTCAAATTTGCATTGCCTGTGTTCTCACACACCTTCCCCACCAGCTCCCCCCCCCACCTCCTATTTTCCTATGATGAATAAGTCAGCTCGTTGGTGTGTAGGTATGCAGAATGTTGGTGTATAGAGATCTTGTTTTTAAATTTGTTAAATTCTGCCTTATTTAATTTTAACAGGGACAGAAGCAAAAAAGAGAGGGTTAATCCTGCAAAATCAAAAGGTAAGCATGAGATGGAAGACAGAAACCAGGAAATCAAAAAAGCTGTTCATCCTTTCAGCATAACGGAGTTGCTTCAGATCAGTTATGTTCCTTTTCACTGCACACAGTCTGTGCTATATCTGGTATTACTTTGGTTCCCTTTTGAATCATTCAATGGAATGAATATATACTATTCAGATTGCAGTTTACTCCACAAATTAATGATCAACCCAGAGAATTTTTTATTTCAAAAATATACTTAATTCATAAATTATCTATAAGCAAATGCAAAAGTATAAAACCGGACCGTAGAGACTTTGCAGACAGTATAGTAGAATTTTGACATTCCTTGTTACATCTTCAGTCCCATTACAACATAAGGTATTTTCTAGTCATGAAGGGAAACTGTTTACATTCCCATTAAGGTTATATTTTGGACGGAAAGTCCTTAGTCTGTGGTCTTTCCCCACTGTGCTGATCAACCTGGAGATTTTGTTTATTTCAAAAATACACTTTATTTATAAAAATGTCTTTATGTATATGCATAGTCATGTCATTCCTCAGGCTGAGTATAATGAATATCTTGATTGTTTCAGAGCAAACTTCTCAGGTTCCAATTTGTCGCCTGTCTCTCCAAATCAATGTTATTGTTTTAGCAAACATGTCTTTTGTAAGACTGACTCTCTGCTATCCTTAATTGTTTCTGTTTTGCTGATGTTTCATATTCACCATGATTTGGGACATAGGGCTAGGAACAGTACTGTTTAGTTGTCCGAGGACAGTAACATCACTTGATGTGACATTTGTTTAAATTACCCACCACCATTACTTATTTCCTTAATAACATTAAAATAAATAACACAAAATGATAATAATAACACACTAACCACCACCAATACTCAAAATATATAGTATTTTGCTGAAGTTGGCTTAATGGGTTAGTTTCAGTGACACTGACTGTTCTCCAATATCTTGTTCTGGTGGCAGTTCTTTCTTGTGTGAATGTGGTCACTGAATTATATCTTATCCTAATTCCACTCTCACTATTTGCAACATTCGTATGCCTATTTTTAGCACAATAGATTACATTGAGGAATGAAGCAGTTATCTTTGTTTTTGCTTCTCTGTATCTGTTTTCTCCAAGCCCAACCAAACTGCCCATGCTGCTGTTGCTTAACAAAATACAGGGATTGATTCCGGTAAGTTAGTATGGTTTAGGTCACCAGAAGGTTTTGTATTTAGCAAGCAAGCTATCAGGGGAGCGTCTTAAAAGATTTAGAGAGATTTTGCTTCCAGGGCTACACTTCATAACTCAATAACAAAAGGCTATGGCTTTGTACAATTTTCTGAAGCCACTGCCCCTGGATCTTACTGCAGACTGTTTGGTGTCACTAGTATTTGTATTAATTCAGATATTTCTTTGGATTTGTATTTAATGAATTGATTCCCACACCCCAACATTTTATTAACAAGTAACAAGTAAACAGCCTTAACAAGTAAAGCTGTATACTGCATAAATATGTTTAGCGCTTATCAACTATGGCACCTAGAGATTCGATTTCTCCTGGTATTTACCATTCATTGACACATTCATATTACTATTATGTATTACCTTGCATATCTCAAATACAAAACTCAGGAAATTTTGTAATTTTACTTTACTCCAATGTATAAGTAATTTACATATTTAAGACAAAAGACAGCAGTCCTTGCACTGGTTAAAACACCATTGTTTACCATCTTCCAGTCTGAAAAGTAACCATTTATAACAATCTGCTTCTTTTTGTCTTTTTCATTTTCTTTTATCCAAGCTGATACTTGACCCCTATTCTGTGAGTCTTGATTTTTAAATCAGCCTTTTAGTTTCCGTTTTTTTTCTAAGACTTTATTAAAATCCATATAGATAACATCCAATACCTCCCCTTCATCTGTCTTCTCTCCGTTCCAGCAGTTAAGCATAGCCTGCCTTTTGTAAAGCTGTATTGGCTCTCTTTAATTAACACAAACCTTTCAAGTGCTTGTTGACATTTTTTTCCCCTGTTGATTATTTTTAAAACCTTGCACACCATGACATTAAATTCACTGCCTGTGATTACTAGGACTGTCCTGTCTCCTTTTTTGAATAGCGATATCATTTTTGCCACTTTCCTGTCCTCTGATATCTCACATAGTTCATTGTTCAATAGTGCTAATTTTCTTTGAATATATTGACCTTGATGACTATATCCATAATCTCAGTTATTTCCCTAAATAGCTTATGTTTTCCTTCTGATTGCTCTCCCTCCCTTTGGCTGAGCTTCATCTATTTTTCTAGCAAAACATTTGTGCAGGATATTCATTTAAATCTACGATGGATGATGGATGGTGCTTTCTTGGTGTCAAAGCAGATTACTCGGCTCTGTTGCCACCCCTAGGACTCAGGTTTGACTTTAACAGCGACAGATGGAATAAAATAAATAAAACTTCGCTCCAGCAATTGCTAATTGTAATGTCCAGTTAGCCTTAAATGACTTCCCATTGGATATGAATCTTTAATGTAGAACCAATTGGATTGCTTTATTCAGATAGGCTGTCACAAAAAATGCTCATGTATTAAGTGGTGTAATTATGTTCTATGGTTAATGCGCATTGTTAGCGCCATCTGGAGGAAAGCCTAACTCACATATGAGTACCATTGAGTCTGACCAGAGAATGCTGTGTCCAATTACAACAGAAAGTGAAAATCTGCACCATCTTTTTACAGAAGTTGAGAAGGTATTTAATAGCCTTCAACTTTTGTGCAAAACTCAAAAGCTCCATGATAAAGTTTGACATTTGCTAAAGTAAATATGAACTATACAGTGATATTGAGCAGCACAAGCATGGATGAATTTTACATAGAAGTTATATCATAAAAATATTTGGCACAAATAATGTGGATAGGTATTTACCTATACATGAGCAAAAAGTTCTAATTATATTCACCTATTCTATTTGCATACTCAGTCATTTACTTTAATTTAATTATCCAATCCAGTTTGCAATTTTCCCTGCTTTACATTTCAGTCGTGAAACTTGAAAGTGAATTCCATGACCTCTAATCTTTTTGTATGAAAAGGTTTTGCTTGCTCTTTATTCTGTATCTCTAACATTTTTTGTATCAGTGCCCTTTGTTTCCAGCAGTTAAGCAATCAAAAACAATCAGGTTCTAACTAATGCATTCCATCTTTTCAAGCCTCAATATTTTCGTTGTAGTGTGGAGCCCTTAATGCAATTAGTACTCTGATGCGAGTAACTTGCAGTTGGGTGCCTCAAATTCTACATCAGATACCTCAATCCTTTGATTATTTTCTGTTTGTAAATCATTCCCAAGCTTCTCTTATATCAAACTTCACAAATTTGCCAATTACATTTGAAATGTAGCAGTGATAAAATAACATTATTCTATAAACAACCAGTCAGACCCGTTGATTAGATTCTAACCTGTAACTCGTTGCTTAGTATTGACTATTGTACAGATAAACCATCTCAACCTTCTGGATCGATTCCAATGTGCAATTCACTACAATGGTTGAACTACTATTCAATAGTGGTTGAATCTGCTGTTCAGTAGAAAAGTAATTATTGTTTTGTAAAATGGTATATCATTGTCTTGCATTTGTGATGGTTGTCACCCTGTTCTGTTAGTAATAAATAGGTAAATTGAAATTTGTGTTTGCATGTTTTTGGATTAATTTTGTAAGCCTCATGTATTGTTCACTCTCTGTCTCGGCCCAGGGCCTTCTGCTGTGTGTGCAGTTTCTTTGCTCCCATTGATTTTTAGTTCCATGTTTATGGGACCACATATTCAAAGTCTGAAAATAGAAACCACAGTTAACTTTTCAAAATTTTCAGCAAAAATACCTGATCATTAAAACACAAAAGACATAATGTAATTTTGGAACATTATATTTCTAAAAAGGAAACACTTAGGAATTTTAAGTCGATAAGTTGGATTGCATTGCTACTAACAGAGGGTCCCCATGCAATTCTTCCTGCATAGAGGACCCTAAGCCAATACAACAACCATATTGTTGGTCCAATACAAATACTAACATGCGCACACCGACGGGATTAACTTTGGAGAGATAATATCAGCTAACCAAATAATTATTGTTGCAGAAAATACAGCAACAGAATTAACATTATAACAGATCAAGAACCACAAGTTAGTGATAGAAAGAAGTCTAATGATTTTAGGGTCATCTGAGATACCCTTACAAAAATTTTGGTGGCCAGGGTCTCCCATTGTAAAGTAAATTTCAATAGAACAGTAACAACCGTTCTAATGCATGCTCTGTAGCCATGTTTATGTATATTGATATATTATTTTTGATGCTTTGTTCCCATACAGAAATTAAATGAACTGATACAAAACAATAATTTTTCTATGTCTTCATTCAAATTTTCAGCTGTCTGAAATGTTAACACTTCACCATTTTTAAATAAAATATAGCACATTAATAAGCATTTGGAAATTTTCAGCTACAGAATAAAGATGCTGAATTGAATGAGAATTCAAACTGATGCAGGTATTGTTACAGAGATAACAAGGTGTACAGCTGAATGAACACAGCAGGCCAAGTAGCATCATAGGAGCAGGAAAGCTTGATGTTTCAGGCCTAGACCCTTCATCTGATGAAGGGTCTAGGCCCAAAACGTCAAGCTTTCCTGCTCCTATGATGCTGCTTGGCCTGCTGTGTTCATCCAGGTCTACATCCTGTTATCTCAGATTCTCCAGCATCTGCAGTTCCTATTATCTCAAGTATTGTTACAATCCTCTTTCATTGTAGAACCAGCATTTTCTGAATAATAGATAATGAATTACAAATTTGTAACTGCTGATGTCATAAAGAGTCATTGGGATGTTAATATTGACTTCTGTTTGTGCATTTTATGTGCTAAAATGAATATTAAAATTTAACATTAAAGTTTTTAAAATTTCATGAAACATTTAAAAGTCATAAAAGTAACACTGTTGGAGAAACAAGCTCTGAGAACGTGCTTTCATGCACATCAAATCTTTTGGTTTTCTATTAAAGTTTTGTGGGGGTTTTTTTGTATTTTTGTTGTGCTGTGGCCTAGAAAAGAAAGATGAACAAAGATCAAAGATAAACACTGCATGTATTATTTTGCCAAGTAAAAGAAACAAGAGGACAAGCTGACCCTTAGATGCATAAAATTGTTGTCTTTTATGCTTACAGCTTTTTGGGGTGAATCTGATGACAGTGCATCTGATATTGAAGCAATTCTTCATCCGAAGACATCAGAAATATTTGACGACAGAGATGATTTTGAAGATTTCTTTTAACAGCAAAAATTAACCATTCAATTGACAAGGCATTATAATGTACCCAGGCTTTGAATGTGGAGATGTTCAGTTGGAGATAAATGTAACTCACAAGTTGTCATAGAAATTCAATACAATTGTCGTCTCATTTGTTTCTTGCATTCAATCATTGCTGCAAAAATAAAGAAAATGGTAATCAAAGTGAACCTTTAGGTTTTTTGCATTACAACAGTGGCTGAGATTTCTTGGGATGAGGCCATTCCTAACGGCATACAGACTATGATGGAAATTTGCCCTGATCGTATCAATCTGTTACAGAATAATTTGTGTTATAATTGTGCTCATTATTCACAAAGTATGTGTCCCTTTGTAGTACTTAATAAATATTTTCTTTATTTAAACATTAATGTTTCCTTCTCTAGTAGGCATGTAATATTCTAGAAGTTATAAATATGTTGATTAATGCATACTGTAAATCTTAAAAGCACAATTACAATGTACAGTTTTTAATATAAATTGCATGCAGAAACTGAACTCTTTTTAATGGGCAACAGAACATTGCTACATATTTCTTTCACATGCAACATATGGTCAAATGTACTTGCAACTTTTCTCAACATGTCTAAGTATCTTTACACTTAAAATTCACTCTGAGCACTCTAGGTAATATTTTGAAAAATACAAAACTGGTACATAAAGACAGGAGAGATTTATAGGCATTGACTTCTTTAATATTTTCTTTTTCACCCAATTCCAACTGACTGAACTTGAGACCAAATTAAATACTGTTCAGTTAATCATTGTTGAATATGAAAATTTTGGAATCATTATATGTATAGCAGAGTTCCACAAAAAGTAATAAGGTAATGAACCAATAACCCATTTTAATTATGCTAATTGAGGGCTAAGTATTAGTCAGAGGGAGGAGCATTTCTGCTTTAGTCTTTCATAGATGTTAATAGGGTACAACTAAACATTAAAATGTAATTCCAAAATAAAGCAAGATACTTTGTTTACTTCACTCTTACTTTAATCAATATAAGTGTGTATGTGTGTGCTGTGCGATAATGAAGTGACCCTACGAACAGTTTGCACAATATATAAAACACATTGATTAAAAGATAACAAAAAGGTCACTGTATATTGTTGAGAAAAAGAGACTTTACTGAAATTTGAACACAATTGTGTATCAAACAGGAGGTTCTTAGAACACATCACCAATAAAGACCAATTTTGTTCTTAGCACCACGTATCAGTAATATATTTTACAATGATGGTGCAAATTAAAAGGCAAATCATTTACCCTGGTTTGCTCAAAGGATTTTTGTTGTAATCTTTAAATGTCAAGCTGATTTTGTGAATGTCAAGTATTGATTCTAATGAATGATTTTTTTTGTTACAAGAATATCTAAATAGAGTTGAGATTCCAGTAATCGGAAGTTTAAAAGAATTAAATGCATTATTACTGCCACAGTAATTGCCTTTTAAATCATAAATAGATCAGAGTATTTCTCAATAAAACAGAGTACCCAGTCTCTCCTGTGAACTTCCGCAGTTATAACTGTTAGATTCTTGCCAAATAACAACTAAACTATTAGCATTATTTGTGTCCCAAAATGTCCCATTAGTTGCTATTCTGGTATTTGCAGAAATGTATTTACTATGCTGTAAATCTAAATCATTATACCTAGCAACATATTGGAAAGAATACCTCTTTTCTTTCTAATATGTAAGCTACTACTTGTATGTTGTGCTGTGCTTTAAGTCATGCTATATAGCCCTTTTGGACTCTTTCCACTTGCCCAAAGCTGACACCAGCAATAGAGGTTTTATATGATTTAAATAAGACTTCAGAAATTACAGCAATGAGCAGCAGTTTACAAGATATATTTTTCCATTAATTGCAGCTGCAACATCCTGTTCCATATCACCCCTACAGTTTGCCCTTGTTTACCCTACAGGTGCTCACTGTTGAATCCTCTTGCAGCAAAATTCATCCCATCCCATTTTCTCCCACCAGCCTACCCATAATGATATGTACAAGTGTAAGATAGGATCCCTCATTACTGTGTCTACTTCCATCATAAACTGCCTAGATTTTTGCCATGGTGGAGAGCCTTTTGGGGCAAAAATGGTGGGCGAGTATGGAAATCACAGGTCCTGTCCCAGATATGTCACTTATTTTTGCAGGGACTGATTGTGTTCCTCTCATGCACAGTTCAGAGGCAGCTGTCCATATAAATCATCATCTGCTTCCACTCCTGTTTGATTTTGGTAGTCCACACTTCTGAAACCTGAACTGTGTAGAATAGATCTAGTGCAAGCAGGTCTGAACTTTGTGCATTTCTTAGGTTAGCCAGGGTACCCCTTTGGAGAGACAGAATTTGGATACAATCCTGGGACACCCTTGGTGGGGTGGGGTAGGGGGGTGCATCAGGTGCACTTTGGAATTCATAAAAGCAGGCATGTGTGTTCATAAAAGTGCATCAACTCATTTAATGCTAAGCTCAACTGCCAACAGACTTGAACTTAATTATTGAAGACAACAGTTAAGAGGACCTGTCAAGAGGAACTACCGAGGGTTTCATGAAGGGCAAGTCATACTTAACAAACTTGTTGCAGTTCTTTGAGGATGTATCCAGCAAGGTGGATAATGGGGATCCAATGGATGTGATATATCTACACTTCCAGAAGGCATTTGATAAGGTGCCGCATAAAAGACTGATCCAGATGGTTAGATCCCAGGGGGTTAAGGGTAGAGTATTGACTTGGATAGAGGATTGGCTGACTGATAGAAAGCAGAGAGCCAAGATAAATGGGTCTTTCTCTGGATGGTGAACTGTAACTGGTGGAGTGCTGCAGGGAACAGTTTTTGGACCTCAACGATTTATAATCCTAATAAATGATCTGCAAGCAGGGACAGAGTGGAACAGAGCAAAGTTGGCAGGTGATGGTAAAATAGATGGGAAAGCGGCCAGTGATGAGGAGATAAAGAGTTTACAGATGGATTTGATAGGCTAGGGGAATGGGCCAGAATCTGGGCTAGATGGAGTTTAATGTGGATAAGTGCGAGGTTGTCCATTTTGGCTAAAAAATATAACAACAAATTATTCTTTAAACGGGAAGCAGATAAAAGTGTGTCAGTGCAGAGGGATCTAGGTGTCTTTGTGCGTGAAATGGAGGCGCAGCATACAATACAGTCAAATGGAATCGTGGCAGTTTTTGCAAAATGACTGGGTTATAAAAGAAGTGTTGTTACAATTATTTAATGCATTGGTGAGACCATACCTAGAATATTGTGTCCAGTTTTGGTCTCCTTACTTGAAGCAGGGTGTGCTGGTACGCAAGGCAGTTCAGAGGAGGTTCACCAGGTTGATTCCAGGCATGGAAGGGCTACCACATGTGTGGTTGAATAGCTTGGGCTTGTATTCACTGGAGTTTAGAAGAATGAGAGGTTTATCTGATTGAGGTATATGACATGCTAAAGGGGATTGATCAGGTAAGGTGGATGTTGAACAGATGTTCCCCCTTGTGGGACAGTCTCTAACAAGAGGGCATAGGTATAGAGTGGGAGCAGGTACGTTCAAAACTGAGCTAAGGAGAAACTACTTCTCTCAGAGGGTTGTGAATCTGTGGGACTTGCTGTCACAAAGTGTAGTGGAAGTAGAATCAATCAACAGATTCAAGAAAGAAATAGATATGTTCCTGAAGAAAACTAGGATAAAGGGCTATGGGGAGCAGGCAGGAAAGTGGATGTGAGAAAAGGATAAGATCAACCATGATCATGGTAAATGGTGAAACAGACACAATGGACTGAATTGCCTACTCCCACTCCAAATTCCTATGTTCCCATGAAAACAACTGCCAGAAGGAGTTATCAGTCTAGCAATTATGAACTTAAATGTTTATTGTTGTAAGGGATTGAGCATTTGGAAAATATGTTATGTAATTGAAGGTATTTAAATACATGAAATGTGTTTTTAGTGAATGAGTAGCTTCAACATGGTGAAGTCTGCAATAGAAAATATATACTTTGTAGGACTTTAATTCATCACCGGATAAATCCTGAGATCTGTCCATTGTGGATAATCAGTGAATTAACATTATGGGTATATGGACAAAGGTGGTGAGTGGAGATGCATGATTGGCATGAATTGGCAGAAGGGCTATAAAGGACAATGAGATGGGTGCAAGTCCATAGTTGACATGAAGGATATGAGGGATTATAGGGTGGGTATTGGGCCAAGATTGGCATCAGAGCATATTGGAACTCACTGTAAGGGTGGTAGAGGCAGAAGCCCTCATAATATTTAATATGTGTACTTGCAATGCCAAGGCATTCAAGGCAATGGGCCAAATGCTGAAATATGGGATTAGAATATTTAGGTGGTTTTTGACCAGTGTGCATTCAATTGCTGAAGGGACCTTTTCTCTTTGCTGTAGATCTCTGTGACTCTAAAGGACCAGGAATGAGTACAAATGCATAGGATAGCTTGGAGGGTGTGAGGAGTCAAGATTTAGATTCAGGGTTTTAGGTTGATGTGGATGGACATAGAGAGTCTGAAGGGGGAATGAGGATAGAAAGGATATTTTGTTCTGGTATTCTTTTGATGGATGCTGGAGCCCTGAGGGAGACCTGGCCCCTGCCGACCTCCACACCCAGCATCCTCATGATTTTTGATATTGCGAGTCCCTATACAGGACCGGAAATTGTTGTCTGCCATTTATTTGAAAGTGGATTTGGGAGAGCTGGGATTTTTCTAAACACATATCTTGTGGTTGAAAATCCAGGCCCATGCCTTTAATAGCCCATACTGCTAAACCTTTATAACTGAAATCAAATCCCAAAACATTGTTCATTTTATTGCTTAAAATGGAGAAAATAATGCAACTCTGACCTATAAAACTTAAGAAATTAAATATAATCTACCAAGTCCCAATGTTACAGACAAATTCCAGAGGTAACTTGAACAAAGAAGTAAGCAGAATTACTGTTAGTCTGGAAAGGCTCATAGTATCCCTACAATCGGCCCAACAAGTCCACACCGCCAATCTGAAGAGCATCCCACACCATCCCCCACCCCCCCAACTTTCCTTGTAACCCTGCATTTCCTATGGCTAATCCGCCTTTGGACACTACGGGTAATTTAGCAAGGACAATCCACCTAATCTGCACATCTTTGGCCTGTTAGAGGAAATGGAGCACCTGGAGGAAACCCACACAGCCACAGGGAGAATGTGCAAACTCCAGACAGACAGTTGCTTGAGGGTGGAATCAAACCCGGGTCCCTTGAGGCAGCAGTGCTAACCACTGAGACACCAGATTTCAAAACAGTGGATAGAATATTACAGGGGCTTGAATGACATGGTTATGGAGAGAAATCTGGAAGAAGCCGAACAAGGCCTGTCTCCACATCAGGAGCAACTTGGTGCATTTTCCAACTGAATTCAGATGAGATTCTTGCTAGGCAGTAGTGAGATGCTTGTTAACAGGTATAATTGCTTGGTAATAGCCTCATTAACACTGAATCTTGCCTTAATAGAATACAACTTCCTTTCTTAACATTCATCACAAGAAAATTAAATGTCAACAATTCCCAATATGAAATACTCAGGAGATACCCTGCAACTTCAGCTCATTGCTTCCTCCTCCACTCACTTCCTTGGATACCTAGCACCTGCAGGTCCCTGTCCACAAAGCAGGGTTCTATTACTCCCTCTCTGCCATGTTGTCACCACACAAGGCAGCTCCAGACTGGCAGGTGTCAACATGTGCCACGGCCTTTTAAAGATGGTGTTGGCACCGGGAATGACAATCTATTCTGGAATTTCCAAGCATAGGTGAGTTCTTCTGGATAAGGCAAGTAGTGGAATTGGGCTAGCATCAAACCAGACCATTGCTGTTTTGTGGGGTAGATGAGGCAGACTTAATGAGGCAGGTTTGACCCAGTATGGCCCAAAATTGCACTGAGCCTTGCAGAGAGAAATCCTCCATAAAATTCAATGAACTTGACTTAGCCCAAACAAGAGCCAGTTTGGTAACGTGCCTTGTCTTCTTTTTAATGATCTTTAGAAAATCTGTTGGGACATACTGTAACGAAATTCCATGGCAGGTGGGACTTGATCCAGAACCATTCGGCCCAGAAGTAGTAATGCTAGCACGACTCCACAAGAACTCATAATATGTGAATTTAATGATGGATACTAGAATACTGCAATTTTCATTTATGTGGCAAAGCCTGTCAAGCCACTTTGCAATAGTATAATCAAAAAATGAAAGTCAAGCCATAACGTTATATATGTGTGGGGGATGACTTAAAAATTAGTCAATGATTTAACCTTAAGGATGGTTTTAAAGAAGAAAGGAAGTTTGTGAGGCAAAGTGAGTTCCAGTGCATGGGACTGAACAGTTGACAGGATGGGTAGCAATAATGGGGCAAAAGACATGGAATATCCAAGAAACCAGAGTCAAGGGAATGGAAAGTTTGGGAAGGAGAGGAGATACAGAGATAGGAAAGTGTGAGAAGACAACAAGATTTAAATATAGCTGTGAAAACATTGATTTGAAGGTATTGGGCGACAGCGAGCCAATGTAGATTGACATGCTTTCAAGTAGAGAGAATAAGGGCAGAAAAGCTTTGAATGAGCTTATGTTTATGTAGCATGGAGGATGAGAAATCGTCCAGGAAATGGTTGAAGCAATAAAAGCATAGATAAGAGTTTCACTCATAGAATGGCTGAAATAGGCAATTTTAGAGATAGAAACAGAAAGTCTTCATGATGGAGTAGAATAAAGTGTGAATCATTGCAACAGATTCACTCTCACAATCAAGTGAAAATCTTATTTGTGCATAAAGCTGTGCTTTAATTGCATTTTGAAAAAGCCAAGCATAGTATCCATGTTATTTACTACAACCAAATTGCTTACAGGCCTGTCATGTAATAACTTGCAAAACATATATTGCATGGGTATAAACAGAAATATTGGAAAGTCCAAACCAGAAAGCATGACAGCTACTCACAGCTCAATGGTCTTTCACTTTGCAAATATGTCAGTCCAAATTATTACATACTAAGTGTTCAATCCGTTGACACAGAATACTTCGAAGGAATTCAGGAACTTTACGGGAAGACCAGAAAATTGAGACTAAGGGGTGAATTTTAACAACCAAAATTAGACAGTTTTGGATTAGGTCAGATGTTGAAACTTTAAAATTCTATAATCCAACCCCAGCTCTCCTATCTTGGGTTTACTGTCACGAGAGCAGGAAGCCAGTCTGTTTGTCTGTGGCTGATTAGCAATGAGGCTGGCGATCTCTGATTTAAGCTGCTTTGCAAGTTAAGTAGTGTTAAGAACGCAAACAGCTACAAGGAGTGGGGGGCTCAGCACTACTTATGTGTCAAGAGAACAAGGAGTGGTTCACTGCCCCCTCAGCCACCACTCCATGCAAAGACACCCAATGCCGTTCTATCTCCCACACCCACCCTGCTCACCTCATCTGAACCCACCAATATTTTTTTGGGATGGGATATATTTGTTCCTGCATTCTAAGGTAGCTAGGGAATGGCTAGCTACCCACTCCCTACCTCAGTGGGTAGGGAGCTTTGGAATCCTCCCTACCCACTGGAAGCTAAGCTTATTAATTAGGGTGACCCTTGGGCAGAGAATTTTTCAAGGACAGAGGTGGCGTGCTGTGGACTTTGGGATTTACTGTCTGAAACAACACTTGCTCTTCCACCTTCATTCCTGTTAATATCTAGACTTCAATGCCTCTGGGTTAACTGGGTTGAGTTGTGATATAACAAACAATGTTCTTTTCATTGTTATTGTCGTAGTGAAATGCTGCTGTAACACTAGTAGTTAAATCTTAATCAGCCATATTAACTTGATTTATTAGTTACTGACTTAGAAAAATATATTACCCGCAGAATTTAGCTACATTTGTTTTGGCAGTGACTTGATACCTAGGACGTGTCAAACCACATGAAACCATTTGTTTTTCTCCTGGGATCATGTTTTTAACATGTGATCCTAATTTCAGTTGGATTAACAAATCTGTAAGAAATGGATATTGGTTAATTTAATAACATGAAGAATTATTTGGATTAACCATTATTTAAGCTTGAAGGAAATTTATGAATACACTCTCTAAATTTTAAACATTCACAAGGATTACAATTCCATGATATTTAGCACTAAAAGAATGATGCAAATGTATTTAATCTTTTCATAAATTTCATATATTTCTTGACTGTTGCAATTAACACACTTAACAACAGTGTTAAAAGTAGGAAGCAGAACTGGAAAATGTGTTATAGTTAACCATAACCCTAACCAAATACAATAAACCCAAATAAAAGGTTTGAGATATATCCTTAGTATAATTCATGAAAGCAGAGAGTGTATTGAACTAATGGACCAAGAATGAGTTTATCAAGGTGTTCCTACATTTATGTTCAAATATCAACACTAACCTTGCTCAAAGACTATTCTGAGCAAATTTACAGCGATGTGCTGTTATGAAGTGGTAAATCTAAACAGATGATGTTCAATACCCCTTTATGACATCCTAATGAAGGAGTTATTTCCTCCCTGTGAGAAGTGCAGAGTTATTTATTTTAGATACCAAGGTGTAGAGCTGGATGAACACAGCAGGCCAAGCAGCATCAGAGGAGCAGGAAGGCTGACGTTTCGGGCCTAGGCCCTTCTTCAGAAATGGGGGAGAGGAAGGGGGTTCTGAAATAAATAGGGAGAGAGGGGGAGGCGGATAGAAGATGGATAAAGGGGAAGATAGGTGGAGGGGAGACAGACAGTTCAAAGAGGTGGGAATGGAGCCAGGAGAGGTGAGTGCAGTTGGAGATTTAGGGAGGAGATGGGTCAGTCCAGGGAGGACGGACAGGTCAAGGGGGCGGGATGAGGTTAGGAAGTAGGAGATGGGGGTGGGACTTGAGGTGGGAGGAGGGGATAGGTGGGAGAAAGGACAGGTTAGGGAGGCGGGGACAAGCTGGGCTGGTTTTGGGATGCGGTAGCAGGAGGGGAGATTTTGAAGCTTGTGAAGTCCACATTGATACCATTGGGCTGCAGGGTTCCCAAGCGGAATATGAGTTGCTGTTCCTGCAGCCTTCGGGTAGCATCGTTGTGGCACTGCAGGAGGCCCAGGATGGACATGTCGTCTGAGGAATGGGAGGGGGAGTTGAAATGGTTCCCAACTGGAAGGTGCAGTTGTTTAGTGCGAACGGAGCGTAGGTGTTCTGCAAAGCGGTCCCCAAGCCTCCGCTTGGTTGCCCCGATGTAGAGGAGGCCACAACGGGAACAGTGGATACAGTATACCACATTAGCAGATGTGCAGGTGAACATCTGCTTGATGTGGAAAGTCTTCTTGGGGCCTGGGATGGGGGTGAGGGGAGATGTGTAGGGGCAGGTGTAGCACTTCCTGCGGTTGCACGGAAAAGTGCCGGGGTGGTGGGGCTGGAGGGGATTGTGGAACGGACAAGGGAGTCCTGGAGAGAGTGGTCCCTCCAGAAAGCAGATAAGGGTGGGGAGGGAAAAATGTCTTTGGTGGTGGGGTCGGATTGCAGATGGCGGAAGTGACGGAGGATGATGCATTGGATCCGGAGGTTGGTGGGGTGGTAAGTGAGGACGAGGGGCATTCTGTTTTCGTTTTAAATCCGGGCAGGGGGTGTGAGGGATGAGTTGTGGGAAATGCGGGAGACACTGTGGAGGGCGTTCTCGACCACTGAGTGGGGGGAAGCTGCGGTCCTTGAAAAATGAGGACATCTGAGATGTATGGGAGTGGAATGCCTCATCCTGGGAGCAGATGTGGCGGAGGTGAAGGAATTGGGAATAGGGGATGGCATTTTTGCAGGAAGGTGGGTAGGAGGAGGTGTATTTTGTGGGAGTCGGTGGGCTTGAAATGGATATCGGTTTCCAGGTGGTTGCCAGAGAAGGAAACAGAGAGGTCCAGGAAGGAGAGAGAGGTATCAGAGATGGTCCAGGTGAACTTAAGGTTGGGGTGGAAGGTGTTGGTGAAGTGGATGAACTGTTTGTGCTCCTCGTGGGAGCACGAGGCGGCGCCAATAGTCATCAATGTAACGGAGGAAGAGGTGGGGTTTAGGGCTACTGTAGCAATGGAACAGGGATTGTTCCACGTAACCTACAAAGAGGCAGGCATAGCTTGGGCCCATGCGGGTACCCATGGCCACCCCCTTTGTCTGTAGGAAGTGGGAGCAATTGAAAGAGAAGTTGTTGAGGGTGAGGACGAGTTCGGCTAAGCGGATGAGGGTGTCAATGGAGGGGGACTGGTCGGACCTGCGGGACAGGAAGAAGCAGAGGGCCTTTAGGCCATCTGCATGGGGAATGCAGGTGTATAGGGACTGGACGCCCATGGTAAAGAGGTGTTGGGGACTGAGAAATTGGAAGTTTTGGAGGAGGTGGAGGGCATGGGTGATGTCACGGATGTAGGTAGGGAATTCCTGGACCAAGGGGGAGAATTTGGAGTCGAGATAGGTGGCGATAAGTTCGGTGGGGCAGGAGCAGGCAGAGACAATGGGTTGACCAAGGCAGTCAGGTTTGTGGATTTTGGGAAGGAGATAGAAGCGGGCGGTGCGGGGTTGGGGAACGATGAGGTTGGAGGCTGTGGGTGGGAGGTCACTTGAGATGATGAGGTTATGGATGGTCACATCACCCACGCCGTCCACCTCCTCCAAAACTTGCAATTCCCCAGTCCCCAACACCTCATCTTTACCATGGACGTCCAGTCCCTATACACCTGCATTCCCCATGCAGATGGCCTGAAGGCCCTCCGCTTCTTCCTGTCCCGCAGGCCCGACCAGTCCCCCTCCACTGACACCCTCATCCGCTTAGCCAAACTCGTGCTAATGCTCAACAACTTCTCTTTCAATTCCTCCCACTTCCTACAGACAAGGGGGGTGGCCATGGGTACACACATGGGCCCAAGCTATGCCTGCCTCTTTGTAGGTTACGTGGAACAATCCCTCTTCCATAGCTACACTGGCCCTAAACCCCACCTCTTCCTCCATTACATGGATGACTGTATCGGTGTCGCCTCGTGCTCCCACGAGGAGCTCGAACAGTTCATCCACTTCACCAACACCTTCCACCCCAACCTTAAGTTCACCTGGACCATCTCTGATACCTCTCTCTCCTTCCTGGATCTCTGTTTTCATTTCTGGCAACCAAGTGGAAACCAATATGCATTTCAAGCCCACCGACTCCCACAGCTACCTAGAATACACATCCTCTCACCCAACTTCCTGCAAAAATGCCATCCCCTATTCCCAATTCCTTCACCTCTGCCGCATCTGCTCCCAGGATGAGGCATTCCACTCCCGTACATCTCAGATATCCTCATTTTTCAAGGACCGCAACTTCACCCCCCTCAGTGGGCGAGAACACCCTCGACCGTGTCTCTCATGTTTCCCGCAACTCATCTCTCACACCCCCTCCCCGCAACAACAACAAAAACAGAACCCCTTCGTCCTCACTTACCACCCCACCAACCTCCGGATCCAACACATCATCCTTCAACACTTCCGCCATCTGCAATCCGACCCCATCACCAAAGACATTTTTCCCTCCCCACCCTTATCTGCTTTCTGGAGGGACCACTCTCTCCAGGACTCCCTTGTCCGTTCCACAATCCCCTCCAGCCCCACCACCCCGGCACTTTTCCGTGCAACCGCAGGAAGTGCTATACCTGCCCCTACACCTCTCCCCTCACCCCCATCCCAGGCCCCAAGAAGACTTTCCACATCAAGCAGATGTTCACCTGCACATCTGCTAATGTGGTATACTGTATCCACTGTTCCTGTTGTGGCCTCCTCTATATCGGGGCAACCAAGCGGAGGCTTGGGGACCGCTTTGCAGAACACCTATGCTCCATTTGCACTAAACAACTGCACCTTCCAGTTGCGAACCATTTCAACTCCCCCTCCCATTCCTCAGACAACATGTCCATCCTGGGCCTCCTGCAGTGCCACAACGATGCTACCCGAAGGCTGCAGGAACAGCAACTCATATTCCGCTTGGGAACCCTGCAGCCCAATGGTATCAATGTGGACTTCACAAGCTTCAAAATCTCCCCTTCCCCTACCGCATCCCAAAACCAGCCCAGCTTGTCCCTGCCTCCCTTACCTGTCCTTCCTCCCACCTATCCCCTCCTCCCACCTCAAGTCCCACCCCCATCTCCTACTTCCTAACCTCATCCTGCCCGCTTGACCTGTCTGTCCTCCCTCGACTGACCTATCTCTTCCCTAACTCCCCAACTACACTCCCCCTTACTGGCTCCATCCCCACCTCTTTGACCTGTCTGTCTCCCTTATCTTCTCCTTTGTCCATCTTCTATCCGCCTCCCCCTCGCTCCCTATTTATTTCAGAACTCCCTTCCCCTTCCCCATTTCTGAAGAAGGGCCTAGGCCTAAAACGTCAGCCTCCCTGCTCCTCTGATGCTGCTTGGCCTACTGTGTTCATCCAGCTCTACACCTCGGTATCTCAGATACTCCAGCATGTGCAGTTCCTACTATCTCTGAAGTTATTTATTTTAACCTGGTAAGTGAGTTGAGGAGCACACTTTTTCTTCTGCAATAGATAATTTATTTACTAATTGTGTTCTGGCAACTAATTAAAAGCACAGATTTCCCTGTTTGGAGCTGGTTATACACAAACTTCCTTTGAAATCCTTACCTCATTCCCGCATCCAGTACTCCATGTGACAGTGTATTCTCCAATTTCAACATCCAAGTGATTTATACCACCAGAGATATACAAGATTTTAATATAGGTAAAGGAGTGAGTGCTGTAAGATATAAGAAATAACTTGAAGGAATAAGGACAATTACAACACAAATAATTAATTTACTTGGGATGCTGTAATGTTATTGCGTGGGATTTAGTTAGCAATGTGCTTAATCTACTGGAAAATATTAGATTGTAATGGAAGTGTCAAAATAACAAAATCCTTGTCAACAGTAACCAGAAGGTAAAGATGCTGCAGAAAGTCAATTGTATCTGTAAAAGCTACTACTCTGCATTTAACCCTGGTTATGCTGTGCTTTTACTCACTATCATTGACAGTTTCTTAACAAGTTCATTAACAGATACTTTTTATTTTATTTTTCAAGTGCTGCAACAGTTATGAAATAGTAAAGTGTTCTGCAATAACTATTCAGTAAATGCTAAGCATAAAAGGGATAATGGATTATTTGAAAAGAACTGATCTAGATTCATGTTGTCAAGGCAATGTTTGTTTGAAGTACAATGCCTGAAGACTTGGCTCTTGACTTTCTATGTACAGAACGATTTTCAAGGGCATATTGTCAGAGACAATGGAAGAAACTGAATCTGTTCAACGTCAGAAAGATTTCTGAAGCAAATTTTGTAGTGTCTGAATTAACTGTATACAAACTAGGTTCAAGCTTTTTTTTTGGCTTCTTTTAGCACAAGTTCTTAAAAGGGCTCAGAATTAACAGGAGCTAGAACTAGCTAATGTGTTGGAGTTATCGGAATCTCGACCAATTGAAATATACACAAATGAAAGGATTAAGATCTTTATTTAGCACAACTTAGGAAGGAGAAAAGGCTACTGAGGAGAAGCCGTGACTCAGAAGGATGAGATGCATTTATCACAGTGTTCCTACCTTTGTTTCAAGATCATCTCAATCAGTATTTGCTTGAAGACTATCGTCACCAAAGGTACAGTGTGCAGTGCATTCGTGATGAAGGGTGTTTAATTTGTATCTATAAATATCACGTTTGGAGCTTGGACTTCAAGACATTGGCATGTAGCTGTCGGTTACTTTGTGAAGGGTTTTCTCTTTAAATAGAAACCCTCAAGGTTTGAGAGTCCTTCTGGAACAGTAGTTTAAGCTGCTGTTGTCAATGCTGCTGATAGACAATCCTACCACAGCCACATGCATTATCATCTGTATTACAGAATAATGCAAACACAGTCAAGGAACTGGTGTGGATATTGAACACAAAGCATTATAAGGAGGCTTCTGGCTTTTGCTAACATGTGCTCCTGTCTGTGTAAGACCAACTGCAACAGCATTAAATGGTAATAAGGTGGTCACATTTTTAAAAAACTGACAAGCAGTTTTTTTACAAGTATAAGGTTCACAGATAATGTTTTTGAAATGTGACCTTAATTTAGGGTAAAACAGAAGGAACAATGAGACCTGTTCTGAATTCTATGGATGACAAATTTAATGGTTTGATTGTTAAAGTTTAAAGGGATGCTGTTGTGCTATAAAATGTAAAGTGTTCACACTTTGAGAAAATGGTGCTAGACCATTAGTCTGCAAAGTCCTAGGAAGGTGATGAGGATGGCAGGTGGCAATGTTATACATTAAACTGTCCATTTGCTTCCAAGATAAAGGAGAGTTCGGGTCTCAAGGACAGCTAACCAGGATTTCGACCTGGATATGTGAACCATGTAATTCATTCTGATTTGGAGATGAGCTTTGAGAGTTTCCTGATAGTTCATGGATCAAGGTAATCTGCCAGGATCTCTATGGAAGAGACTGAGACACCTAGAGACCAAGAATCTGAAGAATGTTAGCACATGGAGAATGTAGATAAGGGTTTGCAATCAGATTGAAAAGACCAAGAGCTGAATCTTCCCAGTCCCTGAATGATGTGGACAATGGCGAGTCAGCTGGGAAAGTATGGTAAGATCAGAAAAATGAGATTTGTGACACTGAAAAAAAAAGTCTGATTTTCGTCTAAGGTTTCAACAGCGAGATGAGAATCTCACGATCTGTGTGCCCTCTAAGGTTTCCTGCCATTGCGAGGACATCCAAAAATGGAAGTCAATGGGTCCGCATGCCAGGCAGCGAGCATGGACCCTCCGAATGGCTAAAGGAACATCACTCGCCACTGAGTACTGAAAGGCCTGTTTACATACATTATTACCTATTCTCACCTTATTTATTTGCAATTTGCTATTCTCCCTTGTGGCAGAGAGAAACAAAATTCCAAGTATGGAAGTCAGAGGGTACTTGGCAGCTGCAGCTTTCTACTTTGCTGCCTCCTTCAGAACTTACACAACCACGGTATTTATGTCTTGCCTTGCCTTTTATTGCAAACACAATGTCAGGCAGCTTGCCATGTTTGCCAGCATTGGTCATTCAAGAGAGTGGTCACATTGCTATAGGTCACTACGTGAATCAATGTCACACCTACAACATGTGCCAGCTGTATAAGTGACAAGCACATCGAATATTCTTGAAACAAATGGCCAAGTCTCAAAGTCAGTCTTTAGTCAAGTCAAGAGGGACTGTCATTGGTCAGGGTATTTTGCCACAGTCAGGGTATTGTCCAATCTCAGTTGTGGTTAACTGGCCATTTGGGGTAATCAGCGTCGGGGTTAGTATTGTTATAGTCTGGGGAGTGGACCATGGTCAGTCTTGAAGGTCCAGTTCATCTAGTGAGCAGACTAATGGTTAGTTATTCAGGGAGCTGCACAGAGATCATTCAGGGGTTGAGTCACTCATTGATCAGAGCTGTCCATCTGGGTTGGTCAGGGGAGTGGGCCATGTTCGGGTATCGGGGCCACTGCTTTGATAGACAAGTTGGATGAGTCACTTATAAACATTGGAGACAGCATGGTGGGATGCAGAGGGGACAAGAACAGACAATTCAACAAATAAAGGTGAGAGATGATAGTGCATTGGAGGACACAGCCGTGATGTCATGCAGCAACTGTACAAAACGCTAGTGCAGCCTCACTTGGAATATTGCATACGGTTCTGGTCGCCCCATTACAGGAAGGATGTGGAAGCATTGGAAAAGTTGCAGAGGAGATTTACCAGGATGTTGCCTGGTCTGGAGCAAAGGTCTTATGAGGGAACGCTGAGGGACTTGGGTCTGTTCTCATTGGAGAGAAGAAGGCTAAGAGGGGATTTAATAGAGACATACAAAACGATCAGAGGATTAGATAGGGTGGACAGTGAGAGTCTTTTTCCTAGGATGATGACGTCGGCTAGTATGAGGGGGCATATCTGCAAATTGAGGGGTGATAGATTTAAGACAGATGTCAGAGGCAGGTTCTTTACTCAGAGAGTGGTAAGGGCGTGGAATGCCCTGCCTGCCAATGTAGTTAACTCAGCCACATTAGGGGCATTTAAACAGTCCTTGGATAAGCATATGGATGATGATGGGATAGTGTCGGGGGATGGGCTTAGATTAGTTCACAGGTCGGCGCAAAATCGAGGGCCGAAGGGCCTGTTCTGCGCTGTATTGTTCTATGTTCTATATCAGGGGCCAACAATGGTCCCCATCACCCCGGCTTTAACATGGGAACAGTGCATCTAAATGGTTGGCATGACTCAGCTAAAGGTTGAGGACTCAAGCAGTACAGTGGGGAGATGAAGATTGGATGGAACTTGTGGAAGCTCAGAAGCTGGAGTGGTTCCTGTGAACTGAAGGGATGGGGTGCCATCCTATCCCAGTGGCAGGCAAAGATGACAACTGCATTATGTTTTAATGGAACTGGCTGTTTCCAGGTATCCACTGGAGACTTATGTGGGATCTCTCAATCCTCAGCACGTAATGTATCAAGGCTGTTACTGATGCAATTGATGCCAGGTTACACTACTCCATCTTATTTACCTGTGAGAAGGTCAGTGCACAAATCTGGGCAGTAAGGTTTTCCAACATAGCTGGCATCCCCAGGTGCAGGGCACTATAGTCTGTACAAATGTCATATTGAGAGTACCATGTCATAATGAATTCAGCAGAATTCAGAGAAAACAGTTCCTCCATATGCAAATTGTCTGTTGTCATCAAGTACCACATCTTAGAAGGCTGCACAGGCACTCTGGGAACTGCCATGATGCTTATACCTTTCAGAACTCATTCTCCTGCTTCATTTTGAGGGTTGAATCCTTTTCAAGAATTGTTACTGGGAGACAAGAACTGTTCTCTGCAAGTATGGTTGGTGATTGAGTTATGCAAGCCCCTGACAGATGCAGAGCACTGATACAATGCAGCTTTGCAGCACAGACCAGACAGAGTGGTATTGCATAATCCCAGCATGCTGTGCTCTGCACAACTGGAACAAGCAAAGAGGGGATGTGGTGGATGCTGAAGAGCTGGGAGAGCAACAACAGTCTTCCGTGGAGGAAGACAAGACATTGAGCAAGAAGAATATTACCTTCTACATTCTAGAGCCCTGCAGCATGGGGTGCTGCAGCATGCAACTTAACTGATACCTGGTTCCAGTAGATGTGAGTTGGGTGTAGTGACAGCTCATTGACAGTAAACACACCACATCCCCTCTTTGCCTGCTTTATACAACGTAATCACAAGGAATGAGAGTAGGCCATTTGGCCCTTTGAGTCTGCTTACTATCCAATAAGATCATGGCTGATCTGATTTTAAGTTTCTTTCTACATTCCTGCATACCACTGATAATGTTTTATCCCCCTGGTGATCAAGAATCTCTTTACCGGTGCCTTATAAATATTAAAATATTCTGCATCCTTCTGAGGAGGGAATTCCAAAGATTCTCAACCCTCTGAGAGAAAAATGTTTCCTTATGTCTATTTTAAATGATAATGCCTTTATTTTTAAACTTTGACACCTCATTCTAGATTCTCCCATGACAGGAAACATCCTTGTGCCTGTATGAGATTGATGAAGCATGATGCTGTCCAGCAATATGTCCACCCTCTTGACTGACACCTTTTAACAACCATAACAAGCTGCCTGGCTTTCTGTCTGTGTTAAGGAGGAAGCAAGACAAAGTACTGTGAGCTGAGACAGCAATGCACAAAAAGTGCAAGGCAAGGCAAGAGATATTGTGAATTTCCAAACAGGCGTAAAGTGAACGAGTGTTAAGAGAGCGAATTAGATGCAGCCTGGTCCAATCCTTGTACGAGGTATCTCTCTCTGTTCACAAAGTGTCGTGTCAGCAGCATTTCAATTAAACATGCGGATGCACTCCAAAATGCAACAGTAAAGTGCAGAACTGTCTCGTAAGTCGATCGAAGATGTGCCATAAGGATCTAACAAGGTGTAGAGCTGGATAAACACAGCAGGCCAAGTGTTCATCCCCCTCTACACCTTGTTATCTCAGATTCTCCAAAATCTACAGTTCCTACTATCTCTGCCATAAGGATATGGTGGGTTTGTTGCCAATGGAGTGTGCCCTGAGATTTTAAGGACCGCTGCCCAAGGTGAAGGTCTGGAGGAGCAAACATTGCGCTGCAGTTGTCAGGTAACGCTGCCTTCTCAGACCCCAAGGAGCATGCGTACTGTTGTGTCGAGAGACGCCTGCTCAGGCACGAGTTGACGAGTGACACTCATGTGCCAATTTTCTGCGCATGTGCGGTTTAGCTGGCGTTTGGGAACTAGGATGTGGAGGAGGTGGTGGGGGGGGGAGGATCAGGATTGGCGGTGTGCAGGGGTAGTTGAGATCGGGATCCAGGAGGTGGGGGCTGTGGGGTAGAATGGGAAAAGCCTCATCAATACCCTCCCACCACCAGTCCGATAATTCCCCGCCTCGTCCAGTCTTCTCCCAATTCCACCCCCGCCGGATACCCTTGGGTGGTCTTTCCGGTCACTAATCCCCCCCCCACCCCATTACATATTCTATGCACGCGCACAGACCACACTTTGCTCATGACTCAATGACGTCTGCACCCGTGCTCATGCGCATTTCCACGTCAGTGCGCAGACGCTATCGCTCCAGAACCTGCAGACATTGCCGCCAGCTGATGGCACCGACTCTAATTTTGGGAATTATTGCCATCTAGTGGTGAAGCCAGGTTCAGTTGAGGCGATCAATGGGTATTCGATAATTATTTCGATAATGTGCAGGCGTGGGAGTGGGAAATTGCCCTGCATAATAGTGCTCATTTAAAGAGTTGGTGCAAGCACAATAGACCAAACGGCCTCCTTCCCTGCTATAACACTTACGGAGACATGGAGATAGTAAGAACTGCCGATGCTGGAGTCTGAGATAACAAAGTGTGGAGCTGGATGAACACAGCAGGCCAGGCAGCGTCAGAGGAGCAGGAAAGCTGACATTTCGGGTCTGGACCCTCCTTTAGAAATGGGGGACGGGAAGGGGACTCAAATAAAGAAAGAGAGGGGGAGGCGATGATGGAGGGTGGATAGAGGAGCAGATAGGTGGAGAGAAGACGGACAGGTCAAGGAGGTGGGGATGGAGCCAGTAAAGGTGCGTGGATGTAGGGTTGGGATGGGGGTTGGTCAGCTGGGAGAGAGGGGTGGGTAGGTGGGAGGGAGGGAAGACGGACAGGTCAAGGAGGCGGGGACAAGCTGAGCTGATCTTGGGATGCGGTCCTGGGTGGGGAGATTTTGAAGCTTGTGAAGTCCACATTGAGACCATTGGGCTGCAGGGCTCCCAAGCGGAATATGAGGTGCTGTACCTCCAGCCTTCGGGTGGCATCATTGTGGCACTGGAGGAGGCCCAAGACGGACATGTCATCCAAGGAGTGGGAGGGGGAGTTGAAGTGGTTCACGATTGGGAGGTGTAGTCGTTTGTCACGAACCGAGCATAGGTGCTCTGCAAAACAGTTTCCAAGCCTCCGCTTGGTTTCCTTGATGTAGAGGAGGCCACATTGGGAACAGCAGATACAATAATTACCACATTAGCAGATGTGCAGGTGAACATCTGTTTAATGTGGAAGGTTTTCTTGGGGCCTGGGATGGGGGTGAGGTGTAGGGGCAGGTGTAGCACTTCCTGCAGTTGCAGGGAAAAGTGCCAGGGGTGGTGGGACTAGTGGGGAGTGTGGAGTGGACGAGGGAGTCACGGAGAGAGCAGTCCCTCTGGAAGGCAGATAAGGGTGGGGAGGGAAAAATGTCCTTGGTAGTGGGGTCAAATTGCAGGTGGTGGAAGTGGCAGAGGATGATGCGTTGAATCCGGAGGTTGATGGAGTGATATGTGAGGATGAGGGGAATTCTGTCTTTGTTGTTATTGCGGGGAGGGCGTGTGAGGGATGAGTTGTGGGAAACACAAGAGATACGGTCGAGGGTGTTTTTGACCACTGTGGAGGGGAAATTGCAGTCCTTGAAAAACGAGGACATCTGGGATGTCTGGGAGTGTGATGCCTCATCTTGGGAGCAGATGTGGCAGAGGCGAAGGAATTGGGAATAGGCAATCATAGAGCTGTCCAGCATGGAAACAGACCCTTTGGTCCAGCTCGTCCAGACATCCTAAATTGATATAGTCCCATTTGGCCAGCATTTGGCCCATATCCCTCTAAACGCTTCCTATTCATATACCCATCCACATGCCTTTTAAATGTTGTAATTGTACCAGCCTCCACCATTTCCTCTGGCAGCTCATTCCGAACATGCACCACCCTCTAGAAAAAACATTGCCCCTCAGGTCCCTTTTAAATCATTTAAACCTTAAACCTATGTCCTCTATTTTTGAACTCCCCCACTCTGGGGAAAAGACTTTGTCTGTTTACCATATCCATACCACTCTATAATATGTAGGTGCTGGTGTTGGACTGGAGTGGATAAGGTCAGAAATCACACAACACCAGGTTATAGTCCAACAAGTTTATTTGAAAACACAAGTTTCTGTAGCACAGCCCCTCATCTGACAAAGGGGCTATGCTCTGAAAGCTTATGTTTTCAAATAAACCAGTTGGACTATAACTTGGTGTCATGTGATTCATGATGTCATAAGTCTCTGTAAAGTCACCCCTCAGCCTCTGACACTTCAGGGAAAATAGCCTCAGTCTATTCAGGCTCTCCCTATAGCTCAAACCCTCTGACCCTGGCAACATCTTGTAAATCGTTTCCGAACCCTTTGAAGTTTCAATACATCCTTCCTATAGCAGGGAGACCAGAATTGCATGCAGTATTCCAATAGTGGCTAGTACAACTAAACATCCGAAAGGCAGTTGGATGGGTATAAAAATAGGAAGGGTTTAGAGGGATATGGGGTAGATGTTGGTAAATAGGACTAGATTTATTTAGGATATCTGGTTGGCATGGACAGTTTGGACCAAAGGGTCTGTTTCTGTGCTGTATATCTCAATGACTCCATGGCTGTAAGTCCTTTGTGAGGTCAAGTGGAACGATGGCCAGTCAGGGATGTCACCACAGTCAGTCAAGAGACTCATCTGATTATAATGCAGGGGGTTGGCCACAGCCAGTCAGTGACTTGGTGTTATGAATATTTGACTATCATTTTCTAGTGCCATGATCAGTACTGCAAGTGATATCCAAATAGTGCTGGGATTAAAGGCACACAAGTCAGGGATCAGCAAAAACACCCAACTAAGGCTGGGCAATGCTCAGTTGGGACTGTCACCACAAATCAGTGCAGGGGATGGAGTAATGATCAAAGATCTTATTAGGCCGCAGTCCATGTTGGGGTAAGTGAAAAACTCAAGTCAAGGGATGAACTGCATTCGGTTGTGATAGCAAGACCTCACCAGGTTAATGCACAAAATGAAGTTGGAAAGCAAATAGTGAGGGTGACCGAAAAAATCCACAGAGGGGTCTAAACAGGTCAAATAAATAGGCAAAAAACTGGGCAGATGGAATCTAATGTGGGAAAGTGTAAGGTTATGCAACTTGTTAGGAAGAATAGAGGAGCTGAATATTTATGGGAAAGACTGTAGAAAGCTGCAGCGAAGAGGGATTTGGGACTGTTCCTGCATGAATCACAAAGGTGAGCATCCAACTTCAGCAGCTAATAGGGAAAGCAACGGACTGTTGGCCTTTATTTCAAAGGGAAGAGAGTATAAAAAAGGGAGGTCTTGCTAGAACTATACAAGGCACTTATACCCATACCTGGAATACTGTGAATACTTTTGATTTCCTTTGTAAAGAAATTGGAGGCAGTCCAGAGAATATTCACACGGTTGATTCCAGGTATGGAGGGAATTTCTTATTAGAAGACGGTGAGTAGGCTTAAACCCATTATAGTTTAGAGGAATGAGAGGAAAGCTTATTGAAGTATAAAAGATTCTTAGGTGGCTTGACAGGGTAGATGCTGAAAGGTTGTTTCCTCTTGTGGGAGAGTCTAGGACTGGAGGGAATAATCTCAGAGTAAATTGCTACCCAGCTAAAACAAACAGAGATGAGGAGGAATTTCTTGTCTCAGAGTCAATCTGTGGAATTTTTTACTGCAGAGGGTGGTTGAGGTTGGGTTCTTAAGTATATTTATGACTGAGATTGATTTGTAATCAATAAAGGGAATCAAGGGTTATGGGAAAAAGGCAAGAAAGTGGATTTGAGAATTATTTGGTCAGCAATGATCTAATAAATGGCAGAGCAGACAAAATGAGCCCAAAATTAGAGTTCTGCTCCTAAATCTTGAATTCTCTTCTATATCTTGAGCTGCTCACACATTCACAGTGGGCAAAATGAGGTTTATTTCTGGTCCGTGGAGACAGCATGAACAATTTTGTGCTTTGAGGACCTGCTATGGGCATTTACTTTAATCAGGCATCAATAAATTTAGTGAGGTCCCACATTTGCCATCAAACAGCATTTCATGCATATTATAAGTCTTGGCCTCAAGTAACCATGACCTTTCCATTGTTTATAGCAATTGAATCGTCGCCATCTCTGCAAGGCTGATGTGATCACAGGTGAACTAAAGTGTTACCTGCATTCGCCAATTTGCAAACAAATTTGACAGGTTTAATTGGTACACACCATGGAGCTGCTATCTTTACACATTGAAGTATAAGCATGTAAGAACGTTTTCTGTTATTCTACGTTTCTTGTGTGCTTTTGGGCGGCGGGGGAAGAGAATAAAAGTGTAGCCCTTCTGCTCATTTTAGAAATTTCCGTATACATACAAACAGATGCACAAAGAGATGCGACAAGACACAAGTATTTCAGATGAAGGGTGAACAAAATAAAGTCAGTGAAGCACAGTTCTGGCACCAGTCCAGATGACAGGCATCAATGAGATGTTTACCTTCAGTTCTTGGCTCTTTGAGGAGAACATGAGGTTGTGGACAGACCCTTTCATTCTCACCCTTTCATTCACTGTTTGAGGATTCACCCTTTCAGTGTCTCTGAAGCTGGTTTCTCTTTTATCCTTTCAATAAGGGAATTTGCATGCAGAGAGAGTAGCTAACTGTTTGGAATGTTCTTTTACTTCTCCAGTCAGAAGACAGACAGAGAAGGAGAGAGGTAGTCAGAACTGCACATGCTGGAGAATCTGAGATAACAAAGGTATAGAGCTGGATGAACACAGCAGGCCGAGCAGCATCAGAGGAGCAGGAAGGCTGACGTTTCGGG
>JAHRHZ010000275.1:18183000-18249328 GCA_024137785.1 Ginglymostoma cirratum
CCATTTCTGATGATGGGTTTAGGCCCGAAACGTCAAGTTTTCCTGCTCCTATGATGCTGCTTGACCTGCTGTGTTCATCCAGCCCCATGCTTGTTATCTCGGATTCTCCAGCATCTGCAGTACCTTTTATCTTTTATAACTGTACCTAATCAGTTTTTGCCTCTAAATGTTTATATAGCATATCTTTTAAAATTTTACCAACAATTTACCCACAACTGAAGTCAGACTTACAGGTCTATAGTTCCCCAGTTTCTCCTTACAACCCTTAAAGAAATGTACACCGTTAGCCATCCTCCAGTCATCAGGCACCAGTTATAGATGATGCAAATATTTCTGCAAGGGCTCTTGCAATTTTCTCCCTTATTTCCAGGAGCATTCAGGGATACTTTAAATTAGGTCCTGGAAATGTATCCACCTTCATATTCTCGAAGACCTCCAGAACTTCCTCTTCTGTAATGTGAACTGTTTTCTAAAACACCAATATTTATTTCCCAGCATTCTCTACCCTCCATTTATTTCTCCACAGTAAAAACTGATGTGAAATATTCATTTAGTATCTCTCCCATGTGCTGTTTGATGGTAAGAGGGCCAGAGGTTTTTTTGTTTTTAAAAAAAGCAGGCTTTTCGTTTCCTGCACTTGCATGGGAAGTGGTATTGGAGGAGTGGACCACAGTTCTGCGACATGCTAAAAGGTCTGATGGAATATTGGAATATGATTGGTGGTGACATCACGTAGATGTAATAAATGTTCAGAGAGGCTTGAAACAGCCGTGGAACTTCATTGTGATTCTGGGAAGTAATAAACTTCACGTACTCTGGGTTCTAGGATCCAATCCTTACCATTATCATTTAAAACCAGTGACCCACTACCGAACATTGAGCCGTTATTTCCAAGCCTTGCACTGACTATATCTTTTGGAGATCTTCAGTCAACAGCTTTCCATGTTATAACGTACTAATTGCATCTTTCTGTCCCCTTTTTGAACTCCAAACTTACTGTAACCTTGGTACATTCTTCAGTCACCTCTAATAATGACATCTCCTCTTAAACAAGTGCAGGAAATAGCATCTCCTTTACATTGGGGAAACCAGTTGCAAATTGGGCTTTGTGGTAAGACCCCATTCAGTCCTTGTTTACCCTTGAGTTTTCAGTTGCTTGGCATTTTGATTCTCTGCTTGAGTCTGAACTCTCTCTATTTCCCACTTTGGTGAAGCTCAGTGAACAGCTGAGGAACTTTATCTTTTGAATAGTTACTTTGCAGCTGTATGGGCTCAAAGCTGAGATTTTTCTTTGAGTTGCCAGCTGTTGATTATACAATTACTATTAAACCCACTAGACCGGGACTTCCCAAACTGTGGGTTATGACCCAGACTGAACCTTGGGCTCCTGTTGTAAAGGCCGTACTTAATGCTGGTTGTGAGGCCTTTTTAAATACTTGTTTCATTTCTAATGGTGGGCTTGGCTTCTCGGCTTTTTGTGGTTCAGTTGCTGCTGCAGCAAGGAAAGCCTGTGCCTAGCAGTTTAAACCTTTCCTACCGCACTGAATGTCTCCCTCCTCCACTGCTTAGGAGCTGAAATCCCACTTTCTCACCTGCAGTTAGGAACTTGACCCCCTTCCCCTGCTTCGGAAATATGTGCCCTGACCGACTTCCAATTCCTTGGTAGTGCAAATTGGTGTCACATCAGAAAAACATTTGGGAAGCACCGCTTCATTTTTTCATCTTTCTTACATCACCTCAGCTTCCTGGCTCTTGCTTAAAACTCATGACGTCTCCAAAATTTGCGAGTTGAGATGAAATATAATCAATCCGAATTATTGCTTTCTGACCTGTTTAGTGTTTCCTGCATTTTCTGTTTATTTGAGTTATTTACTGTTACATTGAGGATCAATCTAGTCATGGAGCCCCCCATTTTACTACAAAGGTCTGTGCATTCATGTTAGAATCGTGAAGGATTTTTTTTCAATTAAAAGACTGTTTAACTATGCTGGCATCTAGAAAATTGGCATCGGTTTAGGTACAACTGGTAGGCAGTGAATCACTCTTCAGTATATAACTTGGGTGGGGTTGTCAGGACTTAGCACTTTGCATCTGCCATCCTGATTTCTAACACAAATGAGACATGAATAACAAGCACAGAAAGAGGTTGAGAAATTTATTTTCATGGCGAACTATTGGGGCAGGGCATACGTTGCCATGGAAAATGATCAAGACAGAATCCTTTGCACCTTTTGTAGTGTTTGAATATTTTGGGTTGTGTCAACATTGGACATAGCATCTTGTGTATGAGAGATTCAGGCAATTATACATGCAGCACTTGCTGGGAGTTTTATTTGGTTTAACTGCCTAGTTGATCTGGAGTATGAAGTCCAAATGTGATCTGAGTGCAGTTTGAATTTAAGTTTATATATGATCATGGTTCACAAAGAAAATGATAAGTATTTTCTTAATGATGTTGGCTTCAATGTAGATATTTTATTGATATAACTGTGATTTGGTTATCAGTGTTACTAGTAACTGAGAATGTTACTTTTTGAATTACTGTAGCCAATGTTCCTCTGTGTTATTTAGACAAGATTGTGGCGAGATTGTGCCCCAAATCAGTCCCATTCCTCCGCCATCTGTGCAGCCACGTAAAAATGTCTATAGACCCCTAGCACTCAAGCCAATTGCCTGTGTGCTGCTGATAAATTTTAGATGAAGTGTTTGTTGTAACTTCGGTGTTAATGTAATTTTGATTTCATAAGTGTTGAAGAACTTCAAAATTATTTTGTGCAACAAGCATTTTGAAAAGTGATAAGCCTGCATTACCTTGCAGTGATGGCTTGAAGCCAACATTATTAAGAAAATAGCCTTGTACTTATCATTTTCTTTGTGAACCAATGCTCATAAGTTTAGGAGAAATGATTTTCTAAATAAAGATTAATAAGTAATAAGACGGGGGTGATCAGTTTGATGGGATTGTGCTATAGGTCCCCCAATAGTCAGTGGAAAATTGAGGAACAAATGGGCAGGGAGATCGTAGATAAGTTTAAGAATAATAAGGTTGTAATGGTAGGGGATTTTAACTTTCCAAACATAGACTGGGCCTGCTATCGTGTTAAGGACTTGGATGGGGAGGAATTTAAGTGTGCACAAGAAAACTTTCTCATTCAGTGTACAGATGGACCTACGTAGGAGGGGGCAAAATGCAACCTCCTCTTGGGAAATAAGGCGGGACAAATGATTGAGGTGTTAGCTGGGGAGCACGTTGAGACCAGTTCTCATGGTTCTATTTGTTCGAAAATAATTATAGGAAAGAACAGGCCTGGTCCACAAGTTAAAGTTGTACACTGGGGCAAGGCCAATTGTGATAGTATTAAACTGGAACTTTCAAATGTTGGTTGGGGGAGGCAGTTTGCAGGTAAAGGAACATCTGGTAATGGCAGACTTTCAGAAGCGAGATACCGAGAGTTCAGGGACAGCATGTTCCTGCTAGTGTGAGGGGCAAGGCTGGCAGGAGTAAGGAACACTGAATGAGGAGAGATATTGAGAGTCTCATCAAGAAAAAGGAGGAGGAATATGTCAGATATAGATAGCTGGGGGCAGGTGAATCCCTTGAGGAATGGAGGAGGTGTGGGAGTATACTTAAGAGGGAAATCAGGAGGGCAAAAAGGGGACATGGTAGCCTTTGGCAGATAAGGGTAAGGAAAATTTGAAGAAGTTTCACAAGCATACTAAGAGAAAAAGAGTAACTACGGATGTACTAGGGCCATCTGTGTGTGGAATCACGGGATGGGTGAGATCCTAAACAAATACTTCATGTCAGTTTTTTCTGTGGGGTAAGAAATAGAGGCTAGTGAACGCAGGGAAATAAATACTGAGGTCTTGAAAAGACTCCACATTACAGAAGAGGTGGTGCTGAAGGTCTTAAAATGCATAAAGGTAGATAAATCCCCAGCACCTGATCAAATGTATCTCAGATCATTTTGGGAAGCTAGCGAAGAAATTGCGAGGCCTGTAGCAGAGATATTTGTATCATCAGTAGCCACGGGGAGGTGCCGTAAGACTGGAGGGTGGCAAATGTTGTGCCATTATTTAAGAAAGGCTGTAAGGAAAAGCCAGAGAACTACAGACCTGTGACCCTGACATCAGTGGCGGGCAGATTGTTGGGGGAGATTTTGAGAGACACGATCTACCTGTGTGTGGAGAGGCCAGGACTGATTTTTGGGTAGTCAGCATGGCTTTGTGCATGGGAAATTGTGTCTGTCAAACTTGACTGAGTTTTTTTGAAGAGGAGAATAATGAAGGTAGAGCAGAAGACATTGTGTTCATGGACAAGGCCTTTGCACAGTAAACTGGTTAGTAAGATTAGATCACATGGGATCCAGGCAGAGCTAGGCAATCGGATACAGAATTGGCTTGATGGTAGAAGAGGGTGGTGGTAGAGGTTCGTTGTTCAGACTGGAGGCCTATGACCAATGTTGTGCCATAGGATCTGTGCAGGATCCACTGGTGTTCATTTATGTAAATGATCTGGATGAGATTGTAGGAGGCATGGTTAGTAAGTTTGCCAATGACACCAAAATTGGTGGTATAGTGGACAGTGAAAAAGGTTATCTAAGAGTACAATGGTATCTTGATCAACTGAGCCAGTGGTCCGAGGAATGGCAGATGGAGTGTAATTTAGATAAATGTGAGGTTTTGCATTTTGGTAAGACAACCAAATTAATGAATTATACAGTTAATGGTAGGTCCCTGGGGAGTGTTGTTGGGGAAAAAAAGAGACCTAGAGGTGCAGGTAAGCAGTTCCTTGAAAGTGCCGTCACAGGTAGGGTGTTGAAGAAGGTGTTTGGCACGCTTGTCTTCATAGGTCAGAACTTTGAGTACAGGAGTTGCGACGTCATGTTACGGCTGTACAAGACATTGGTAAGGCCGCATTTGGAGTGCCGCATACAATTCTGGTTGTCCTCCTGAAGAAAGGATGTTATTAAACTGGAAATGGTGCACCAAACATTCGCAAGGATGTTACTCGGACTGCAGGATTTGAGTTATAAGGAAAGGCTTGGACTTTTTTCCCTGGAGCACAAGAGGCTGAGGGGTGACCTTCATAGAGGTTTATAAAATCATGAGGGGCATGGATAAGGTGAATAGCCAAGGTCTTTTCCCCAGGGTAGGGTACCCCAGAACCAAAGGGCATAGTTTTACGGTGATGAGAAGATTTAAAAGGACCAGAGGGGCAATTTTTTTCACACAGAGGGTGATGCCAGAGGAAGTGATGGAAGTGAGTACAGTCGCAACATTTAAAAGACATTTGGACAGATACATGAATAGGCAAGATTTAGGGGGATGTGGGCCAAACAGATGCAAATAGGACTTGTTCAGTTTAGGAAATCTGGTTGGCATGGATGAGTTAGGCTGAAGGGTCTGTTTCTGTGCTGTATGACTCTGACTCGGTGGCTCTGATTATACCTCTTCATACGTGAATGTATCGATGCAGGTATTTAATCAGAATACTGTTTTAATTTTAATGTTAGAGAGTTGTGGGACAGTTTGCCACTATCTGTAATGTCAAAAAATTGTATATTTTTCACACTATGAAGAAATATAATAAATCTAGGCCAATAATTACTTTTCATATCAGCATCATGAAAACAAATGGTCCGATTATTTGTTACGTGGCTGTTTTTGAGACTATTGTACACTAATTGCCTGCCTCATTTCCTACATTGCAATAGTAGAGACGATGAAAAGTGATACATAAGTGCAAGTTCTTTGAGACCACCACTCGTTTTATGAATGCGGAGCAGTTGCACAGCTTGGGTTTAAAAGGACTTGTTACTCTCATTTTAGTTTGCATTAACCTCTTCCTTAAAAGCCAAGGTTTTGTAACTTGTGAACAGCATTCTCGGAAATGTACTAACCCTCTTCGAGTAAAAGAATGAGAATCTTTTCTCAGCATACCAAATTATTAATGGTCCTGACAAAATAGATGCTTGCTTCAGATTGGAGTTGAGAATTCAAGGTTACAGTATCAGAATAAGTAATGACCATAAGTGGTTGAGATTGGCCATTTTGGACTGAGACAAAATATATTTCTCACTGAGAGGATTGCGAACCTTTTTGATTCTGTACTGCAGGAAACTATGGATCCTCAGCTGTTGAGTACATTCAGGTGAGATCTCATCAGACTTTGGTTACTAAGGGAATTGGGGGATATGGAAATAGTACATAAAGCTGTAACTGAGGTAGCGCAGGTCTAATTTTTAGGTTTTACTTGTTCTGGGCTTGACCAGAACAAATAGTTTATGTCGACCCACCTTATTTAATGTTTCAAAACATTTCTATTTGGAATCATCTTGTATTCTAGGGAATATAGGTGAAAGTCTAATCTATGCAATTTCTTCTTACAGTCAATTTTGTTGGCCACAGTCTCATTCTGGTAAATCTGTGCAATATCCCTTCCTCCCAATCTCTGGTTAAAAAAAAATGCCAGGATATCTTTCCTGATATCCATGTGCCAAGCTCAAATGATATGCAAGTACTTGGTGGATATAGTCTGCACATTTGCTGTCATTGCGCCAAGGTTGTGATACATTGCCTGTGTGGTTAAAACCATACTTTGTAGGCAGTTTATTTCCTATTTAGTTTTTTAGGAATATAGTTTAGGAATATCTAAGAGGATCAGTTGTAAGAACTTTACTTATTTATTTTTTATTTTTGACCCTATGCAGGCTAAAGAAGTCAATGGAGTTAAAGTTCCTGTGGACAGCAGCAAACCTAATCCAAATGAAGTGGAGTTTGATAATCTGTACTTGGACATGAATGGCATTATTCATCCATGCACACATCCAGAAAACAAGTAATATTTCTCTTAAAATAACTCTTCATTCTTTTGTCAACTAGGCAAAATTCTGATTCAATTTTGAATGAACTTTGCAGGCCAGCTCCTAAGAATGAGGATGAAATGATGGTGGCCATATTCGAATATATTGATCGATTGTTTAATATAGTTAGACCCAGGCGTCTACTTTATATGGCAATAGATGGAGTGGTAAGTTTCTATTTATATATACATTAAAGTTAGTCAGATGAAAGTTTAGGGTTTTTAATAGGGTCATTGGATGTAATAGCCTTTAGGTAACGTGTATAGTTGTGTTAATTTTGGTACTTTTTTGTTGAAAAAAGAAACCTTTTGGATCATTCTGTAGAATGATAATTTTGTTAGCTGTGTTTTTGTGGACGTAGACGGTCCACAAAAGTATATTTACTTGTAAATTGTAGGGAGTGGTAGGAAGTGAACATTTAGGTGGGATTTTAAATTTTGCAAACACTGCATCACTGAAATGTTTATTATATCGAATGCCAGTAGCTTAATTATCCTGTTAACCAAACTGTGTACTTATTGATTTAACTAAAACCACTTCCATCTAGAAGGACAAGGGCAGCAGATATGTGGGAACAGCACTACCTTCAAGTTCCTGTCCAAGCCACTCACATTTTACTTGCAAATTTATCACGGTTCCTTCCTGCTGCTGGGTCAAAATCCTGGAATTCCCTCTAATGGTCAACCCACAGCTGGTGAACTACAGCGGTTGAAGAAGGCACGGGCAGCAAGGGATGGGCAATAAATGCTGGTCAACCAGTGACACCCACATCCCACAAATGAATAAAAATAATATTGTAGGTTTGTAACTTCAGCCACATTACAAATCAGTATACCTTTGTGGAAAAATGGCCAATGGAGATTTGTAGATTTTTGTTCTGTATAGCTTAGCAATACCAAATAAGAGTGCAGAGCATGAAAACATAATTCCTATCTTTTATTGGACCGGATGTTGCCACAGAAATGTGCAAATGACTAAAAAAATTGGCAAGTATAAAGTGGTCATAACATTTTCTCAAGTTTTAAGTAGTATTGTGGCTTTTTGAAGTTGCAACTCGTTAGTTCATATTTTAAATGGAATATCTCATTATTCATGTTCAGTCATTTAAAAAGAAATCCTCCATTGTCATAAATGTAAGATATCAGAGCATAAATACTCACCTGCCACACAATAAACCGTAATTGCCATTTTTGCCTACCTTTGCACATGTATTGATGGTGGAGTGCATTGCACATTGGTGTTTTTCTGACCTGTTCTTGAATGATTTTAGCAAAGAAGCAGCAATTTAACAGTTGTGATCCTTTTAGCAAATGTATTACCTTGCAAGATGTCGGCTGTCAAATTTAAGTTTATAATATGTGTTAAAGTCTATATAAGTGAACATATTCATGAAATAATTCTCATAATAGTCAAAAATACATACCAGTAATTAGAAGTAAAGATAAAAACAGGGGCTATGTAAATATTATCCAAAATATAGCCACAGTTGCACATAATGACTGGTAGAATTGAACCTAATTTAAGTCGAGCGTATAAGCAACTAGTGAACTCTATGTTCTAGGCTCCTCGTGCCAAAATGAACCAGCAGCGATCTAGACGGTTTCGTGCATCCAAAGAAGGATTGGAACTGATTGAAGAGAAGAGACAAATGAGGGAAGAGGTGATCTCTAAAGGTATGGTGTATTTGTGTTATGACATTTATTTGCCTTCCCAATTCATAATGTTGAAAGTAACATTTGATGGATATCTGCTATTGGTAAATCATGCGTCAAACGTTTGACTAAATTTAGCATGAATTATGTAGCATTTCTAAGGAATAATGTATAGATTACCTTTGCTTCTGTGCTTATTCTCCACTCTGAGTGAAACTGGCTTTCCTGTTTTGCAGGTGGATGCCTACCTCCTGAAGAAGTAAAAGAACGGTTTGATAGCAACTGCATTACTCCAGTAAGTATTAATCATTTGAAAATGGGTGTTTGAAATTCCAGTCTGTGTTGTTTCTCTTGTTGCAAAATATTGCTTTTGAATTACTCCTTTTGATTTATTCAAGGGAACTGAATTCATGGATAACTTAGCAAAGTGTCTTAGGTACTACATTGCTGATCGTTTAAACAGTGACCCTGGATGGAAAAACCTAACTGTAAGTGTCAGTTCATTTCTCGAGCTTCGTATTTAGAGCTTGGGTGGGGGAAAACCTATTTTGTTTGTTTTGTCATGTTCACTAAATCCGGATGTTAGGTGATATTTCGATTGCGTTGTTCTACTCTTTCCCTAGTCAGGAATGAATCTTTAGCTCCTTTGAATTCGTCACCCATCCAAGCATCGACTGAGCTAGATGCTGAACTGTTTTGTGAATCATGCCCTCGGATTCTTGTTTGCACAAATTGCTCTGTTCTTCTTGAATATAGATATGATGTTCTGTATTCCTGTCAACATTTTTTTCTCAAATGAAAACAAACTTGAAAATTTTGGTGTCGTGTTTTACCACAAATATTAAGAACAGAAATATCATATCTTAAAAGAAGTGGCTAGTGATGTAGTTGGTGCAGTAGTTTTAATTTTCCAAAATTCTCTTGAACTGGAGAAGGTTCCACTCAATTAGAAAATAGTGAATACAACTCTTTTATTCAAAACATGAAGTAGCTGGAAACTAAAGAGCATTCAGCTTTACATCTCTTACAAGAAATATGTTGAGCTGATTATTAAAGATGTCATAGCAGGACACTTGGAGAAGTACAAGGTAATTGAACAGAGTTGGCAAGCTTTTATACAGAGGAATCATGTTTAACCAACTTATTGGGAGTTCCTTGCAGAAGTATATTTGCTGTGGTTAAAGGAGACCAATGGATGGACTGCACATAGATTTCCAGAAGTTGATAAAGTATCACATCAGAGGTTATTGCGGAAATTAGGAGCTCATGATACAAGGGCTAATGTCATAGGTAAAAGATTGACTAGTTAACAGGATACAATAGACAAGATGGGTCATCTTTTAGTTGGAAAGATGTAGTGAATAGTGTACTCAAGGGATCTGTGCTGAGGTTTCAACTTCTTGCAATTTATTTAAATAAAGCGGATGAAGGGACCAAAGACAAGGTAGCTGAATTTGCTGATGAGATGAAGACGGATGCGAAAATAAGTTTTATTCTTCGGGGCATAGGAGCTAGAGATATTCATAGGTTAAGTGAGTGGGCAAAGATTTGGCAAGTGAAGTGATAGTGTGGAAAATATGAAATTGTTTTATTTTACAGGAAGAGTAAAAAATTAACATATTATTAAAATTGTGGAGATTACAGCCTAGTGTATGAATTTTTGGTAGTTCTGGAACTGTGGAAGAATCTTCCCTACTCACCACCTCCTAGAAGATCACCAGATCCTAGCTAGATACCTTCCACATGCTCTGAAGAAATCCTTCCTGGAAGCCACTGTGACTTTTGATCAAATTGTGGAACTATGGACATGACTTTCACTGTTTTGCAATTCCCAAGAGAAATGCGAGGAATAACACCAATTACGCTAAATGGCCTTCATCAATTTGACCAAGGCTTTTGACTCAGTCAGTCGGGGAAATGCTGTGGAACACCCCGTCAAAGGCCAGATGTGCAGAGAAATTCATCAGTATCCTCTTTCTCCTCTGTTGGTGATGATCATGACCGATGGGGAATAAAATGACAATCCTTAGAGTTAAGACAGGAGTCACCCTGGGGTATGTCATTGCCCCTGCCCTATTCTCCACTATCATCACCACCATTCTTCTTCTTGTCGAGAACAAGCTTCCGGGTGGTGCGGATGTTGTTTATAGAATAGATGGAGACTATTGACTTCAGATGGTTGAAACCCATGAAGAAAATGACACCAACCTCACTCGTAGGACTTGAGTAAGTGGCTGACAATGTCAACCCTTCTACTCTTGGAAGAGGATCTTCAAACCTCGTGAACACCTTTGCAGAAGCATACCCAAGAACATCAAGAAGATTACCCTTGACTACCCAAGTTCCAGTCCATCCTCCTTTAAGATAAAAGAGAATCCTCCCAAACTTGGGACATTTCCCTGATCTGGGGAGCATCTCCCATTTAAGACTGACCTCTGTGGAGATCCAAACCACATCTAATCTGAATGGCACCTTCAGATACTTAAGGAAGTGACATCCTTGCTGAAATCAAGATCCTTGTGTATGAGGCAGCCATCATGCCAAATCTTCTATATGGCTCTGAAATTTGGACTATAGGTAGCAGCCACCATAAAACCCTTGAGAAATATATTCAGTGCTGTTTGAGATAGATTCTCTGCATCATTTGGGAGGACAGACATTGAGGCCTTGATCACCCAAAACTAACTCTGCTTGGCTCACTATATGCTGAGGATGCATGTGTTCTGACAATCAAAGCAAATCATTTTCGTCCAGCTCAAGGAAGGCTTTTGAATGAGAGGAGGGCAAAGAAAGCATTTCGAAGACTTCTTGATGGCTTCCCTCCGGAAATATGATATAGAGGTCAACACGTGGGAGATCCTCATTCTGGAGGGACCTCTGTATGAATGGGGACAATTCTTTGAGAATGCCCAAGGCCGAGAGGAAGTATGGAAAAGGAACCGGGGCAAGGAATGCCAGCGATCTCAAGGCCACAGATTAGTTCCTCCATCTGGAAACGCCTGCCAAATGTGTGATCAGAGATGTAACTTTGTAAATGGTTAAGCTACACAATGAATTTCCATGGTGGGCAATCATTCTCATTAGCAGGTGATTGATGAGTGTGTGAATTGCAGAGGACGGGTACAGAAATTAGTTAGGAAAGTTATAATGTTATTGCTTATGGCAAATAGAATTGAATGCACAAGTCGGCGGGGGCGAGCAGGATAGGAACTGGCGTGGGCCATTCAACCACTCGAATCTGTCCTGTCAGGCCATTCTACATCATGGCTAATCATCTCCTCAATGTCACATTATCTCCAGATCCCTTAACATTATAGTCACCTTTCAATTCCTGCCTTGAATCTGCTCTGTGAGCTTTAACAGCCTTCTCAGGTCGAGAATTACATAGACTCACCACTTCTCAGTGAAGAATTCCTCCTCATCTCAGTTTTAAATGGCTTGTCTCTTGTCCCTTGTCCCAAGATTATCTCTCCAGGTTTTACAGACACCAGCTGGAGGAAGCAGCGTAACTATATCAAATCTGTTGTGGCCTTTTTAAAAAGAAATATTAATGAGATTACTGTCATTGTTCATAACATTTGAGAGTTTCCTCACCCTCTCCTCTTAAAACAATTTCACTGTCCCAGGGATTAATCTGATGAACCATCATTGTACTTCCTCTGTGGCAAGTATATCCCTCCTTGGATAAGAAGACCAAAACTCCACACAATACTCTAGGAGAGGTCCAACCAAAACTCTATATAGCTGTAGCAAGACATCTTTATTTCCTTGCTCAAATCCCCTATATTTCAGCTGTAAAAGGCATTGATGAGATCACATGTGAAGTACTTTGCACAGATGTGGTCTCCTTTTTTAAGGAAGGACGTCAGTGCATTGGAAGCAGTTCAGAATGCTGACTAGCCTGGTACCTTGAATGGGCAGGCTGACTTAGGAAAGATTGGACAGGCTAGGCTTATGTTTACTGAAGTTTAGAAGAGCACGAAGTGACTTGATTGAAAGGTATAAGATCCTTGGGGGGTCTTGACAAGGTTGATGAGGAGTTGATGTCTTATCTTGTGGGAGATTCTAGAACTGGGATCGTTATTTAAAAGTAAGTGGTGAAAAATAAGTTATTGTGCTGTATGTTTTAGGTATCTGGTTTGGAGAGAACTTGATAAGTGTTGTTCTTGGAGTTGTAGCATGAAGTTGAATTGCTTTGACTAGGTGGGGATGGTGGTGCACCTTGTGCCTCAGACTGGTTGGGGAAGTCATAGAGTCATGCAGTATGGAAACAGACCCTTCAGTCCGACTTGTCCATGCTAACCAGGTATCCCAAACTTCACTCATCACATTTGCCTATGTTTGGTCCATATCTCTCTAAACCTTTCCTATTCATATACCTGTCCAAATGTCTTTTAAATGTTGTAATCGTATCCATCTCTACCACTTCCTTTGATAGGGTGGAGATGTTAAGATCCAGGGAAGAGTGGGAGTGGTCTAGAACTTGTGTCCTAGGTACCTAAAGGCACAGCCAGTCACAATGGAATGGTGAGGGAATGAGCAAGGGGCAAGAGTTGGAAGAATACAGAAATCGGAGGACTGCAAGACTGTGGGAGGTGACAGCAGGGCAGGAATCCAAGATGGAAACTTAAAACAAAAGTGATTTTCTTTTAGCAAAGAGGAATATGGAATTAAACTAATGTAGCAATGAGAGTTGGATTTGAATTCCGTTACTGTCCACAGAATACATTTTCACTTAGTGTGCTTACGCAGACTACAGATATGAGATAGAGAGCAAGAGAAAGAATTGACTGTTTATCCCTAAATTAACTACTGTGAGCATTGAACCACTTAACTCAAGATATCTATTCAGCTCAACAGAAGCCACGTTTGTGACCCAGCACCTGATTAGATTTTTGAAGCTGCTATCATACAGGTTAAGAACCTAAAATATGAAAAGCTGTGGAGAGCAGACTGTTTGTGAGTTCGGCAAGTTAGCAATTATTCCAAGCAGAAGAAACTTGGAAACTAGCAGCTTAAATCGGTAACTAATATATCTGGCTCCTGAAAGTTTAATAAAGCAGTCTATAAAATTCTAGAAACATTGCAAGATTAATCAAGGCCACTTTACTTTCAAAACCTGGTCTGGTATAGGACCAAATTAGAGGAATATAAAGGGTTTTTAAAAAAAAATCATTAAATTACAAATAATCGATACATAATTTGGAGAAATAGTTTTGGTGTCTGTCGTCAATTTAATGTAGTTCCCTGGCTGACAGGAAAACTGATCGCTGATCAAATTTCTGATTCCAATCAAGCAACAAGTGGAGTTACAAAAGGATGCAGCAGCAAGATGAGGAACTCTGTAATTTCTTTACTAATTACTTCACATCTATGACCCCAGTTATTGACCTTTCTGGTAATAGGAATAGGCCCCTCCTGATCTACATAGCTGCCTCAATCTTATGCACTTTACTTAAACCTTCATTCAGCCTCCTTTGCTCCAAGGGAGAACAACAGCGGTATTTTCGGTCTTTCCTTGATTAAAATTCTCTATCCCTGAAAATACCATTATAAATCTCCTTTTGTACTCTTGTCAAGTGAAATCGCGTCTTTCCTGTTATGCGGTGACCATATCACTAGAGTTTTATACATTCTAGCATAACTTCATGCTTTTGTACTCACTAGCCTCTGTAAATAAAGGAAAGTACAAATGGTTCTGCTATAATGTGTGTTTCGTTAATGCAAATTGGCTGTAACGCGATCAATAAATAGTGGACGCTGTTTGGATAACACAAACTTTCTGCTGTACAGGTATAGTGGTTTACTATAGCAATTTCCCTATAACGCAATTTTCTGCAGTGCAGGTCATACAAGAATGCAACTACCACGTTATAGGAGACCTACCTGTATTGTATATGCATCCTGATCCCTTTGTCTACCTGTATGACTGTCTTCAGTGGTCTGAGTGCATGTGCTGAAAAGCCTTTGTTTACTCTTCTCAAGATCTCCATTCTGTTAGCCCCCCCCTCCAACTGCATTACTTTCCTTCACTTAATTCTCTGGATCACTTTCATTTTCAACTTGCCTGCTCCCTCTGCCCGGTCCACTTTTATTCAGCTATGGTCTGCGTTTTTCTTCTTCATCAATTTGCATATTATCACCCCATTATGTATGTCCACATTAGGAGCAGAGTGCCTCAAAACTGCTCTTCATTTAATAAGATCATGATTGACCTTTTTATGCCACATTCCTGCCTGCCCTTCACAAAATTCTCCTTGTTTTGTTAACAAGAATCTATTTACCTCTGCCTTAAAGCATTTTTCAGCTTCTGCCTCCAGTATCTTTCCAGGAGCAGAGTTCCAAAGACTCATGGTCCTCAAATGAAAAAAATTCTCTTCTGTCTTTAGTGCTGCTAGTTTTTTGACTTGGGCAAATTCAGAATAATAACTGTGTTACAGGCTAGATAGGAAATTACAGGTAAAAACTCCGCATTTATTAAGCGGAAAATACTTTGTGGAGTGGTGATATTTATAATGTTCATATGGAATTAGTTTCAATCACAATAACGTAATTAATTTGCTTTTTTAAAAATTTACTAGGTTATTTTGTCAGATGCAAGTGTTCCTGGTGAGGGTGAACACAAAATCATGGATTATATAAGAAGACAACGAGGTATGTGTGCGATATTTGATTGGAAGATGGAGTGGGGTGCTGAGGAGGTCTTTTTTTAAAATGTTCATTTTTACTTTGCAGCTCAGCCACACCACGATCCAAACACCCATCATTGTTTGTGTGGAGCTGATGGTGAGAAGTTATCTAATTGTCTTTGTGTGCATGGGTTTCCTCCGGGTGCTCTGGTTTCCTGTCACAGCCCAAAGATGTGCAGGGTTGGTGGATTGGCCATGCTAAATTGCCCATAGTATCCAGGGATGTTTAGGTTAGGTGGGTTAGACAAGGGAAAATGCAGGGGAATGGATCTGGGTGGATGATCTTCAGAGGGGTGGTGTGGGCTTTTTGGGCCAAATGGCCTGCTTCCACACTCTAGGTATTCTGTAATTCTGTGAGTAAGGTAGCTGTTGTGAAACTTAGCTTTCGGTATCTTGTAACCTGTTTAGGATTGCTTTTGTTTCAGAATCTTGACTGCTATTTATGTAAGTTATATAAATGCCTAGTTTTCTGCCACTAAATCTGTTTTTTTCCAACAGCTGATCTTATCATGTTGGGATTGGCAACTCATGAACCAAACTTCACTATAATCAGGGAAGAGTTCAAACCCAACCAGCCTAAGCCATGTGCTCTTTGTAATCAAGTTGGCCATGAAATCAAAGAATGCCAGGGTTTGCCGAAAGAAAAGCAAGGAGAGGTACTGTAATTAAAGCCTGTAAAATATTGTTGTTAACTACTTTCACCAATATTAATATCTGCAGAAAATAAAATGTGGGATTTCTTTCATTTGGTCAAATGGGAAAGGATTTCACTTGTATATTACTTTGCAGTACGAGGATGAGAGCAGCATGGTTCTTTTATCCCTTAGATATTGAAACATCGAGCAATAAAAACATTTATACAGAGAGTTTTTATTCATATGTGCAAATCGATTAGCAGCAGTGTCTCAGTTGATTTCAGCCACAAATTTCCAGCATTCAACTTGGCATTCATTTTTAAGACACTTCACCCTCAGTTCGTGGATGTGGACATCACAAATAAAAGTTTGTCTTTAATGTGCAAAAGCAAAACTACATGTTTCATATACTGTGCATGATTTCACTTCTTAATTTTTCTTGCACCTCTTCCCCAAAAAACCCTCTTTACAACTGAGAAAGGCTTGACATGCAAAGGTTTTTCAGCTTATTAATGTTATTAAACCTGAATCCTTGCAGCCTATTATCAGCAGCAACCCATATTTCGAAGCACACCACTTCAGCCTTATTCATTGCAGCATTGCCAGATTTAACTGCTTAAATCGCTCATGCTTTCTGACTACCATTTCACACTCATCACATTTCTGTTTACTCCTACAGAGAATGCTGACTCAACACTGATACTTTTTTTTTGTAAATTGAGTGCTTGTAAAAAAAAACTGTTTGGAGCACATTGCACGTTACTGTTAGTTATTTCCTTAAGAGTGGTTTTCCTTAAATGCCACTCTTAAGACAGTAATGCTGGTTTCAGAATTTGCTACTCCTGTGCTAATGAAAATGAGATAGCTGTACTACAGCCCGGAAGTTAAGCTTAATGTGCGACACAATGCGGCTTTCCAAAAAGATTTGTTTTATTATAGTGACGTTGCCCTGTTACCATTACTCCAAAAGTAGCGATTCTTTGTTTATATTGTTAACTTTGTGCAACAAGCAGCACAAAAGATATAAAGCACCAACCAAATAGCCACTTGGTAGTTCAGAACTTGAGTATTTCTGAAAAAAGGTGCATTTTATCAAAGAGAGTAGGAATTGCCAATGCTGGAGTCTGAGATAACAAGGTGTAGAGCTGGATGAACACAGCAGGCCAGGCAGCATCAGAAGGGTCCAGACCCAAAACGTCAGTTTTCCTGCTCCTCTGATGCTGCCTGGCCTGCTGTGTTCATCCAGCTCTACATCTTGTTATCTGCATTTTGTCAAAGCTTTTTGACTTGCACTCATCTACAAATCGCAAGAATACCAGATCAAGCAGAAAACCACTGTTTATACTGATGAGAGCGACATGTGCTAATTGTTTGGCAAGTGAACTCTGCCATGGCAACAACTGTACCAATTAGGGTCCACTTTCTATCCATTTAGCACCATCCTCTCACGTTGTATAAACTTTGGTTTCCAGTTGAATTGGTTGCCTTCTGAATTGTCCTGATGAGTCCAATACAAAAACCTTTGACAAAATTTGCTGTCTATTTTCAGCAATATAGCAACAACATAGAAGTGCCCTCAAATAAACTTGCAACGCTTACTGTGCTCATAAGAAGAGATGAGGACAGAATTCCAAAAGCTTGTTCAAAGTGGTAGGCTTTAAGAAAAGTTTTAAGTGAGTTCAAGATGTTCAGAAAGATATTCCTAGAGCTTGGTACTGAGCAGCTGACAACAGCATCAAGTGATGGAGATAAGAAAAGTCATGGTGTGATAACCTGTACAGGCTGTACTGGGTTGTGAACAAGTTCTGGTTTTGAGTCCATATGGAAGTCTGAACACAATGCAGGACAATCTAAAGTAGCTGTTTCTAAGTACAGGTAATGTTTGTATGTCAGATCTTTAAAATTAAATTCCAGTATGGGATCACATTCATAAGCATATGCATTCATCAGCCGGATGTTCATATACTGGGGACCCCCATACTTTGCTGCTATATAGTGGAGATATTCCATTGGGTATACATATAATAATAACCATAAGTGTGGTCTTAGTTTTTAAAAAAAATGTTGCTGGGATAAGATCGGTGGGTTTTTCACAGTCAAAATTATTATTTTGTCTTTCTTTAGTTTGACCAATTAGGAAGTAATCCTCCAATTGGCTCAGAAGTGGAATTCATATTTATTCGACTAGCTGTCTTGCGTGAGGTGGGTTGATCTCAAAATATTAAGACTCTTAAAATGTTTGTTTGGCATATAACATAAATTATAGTCTTTTTTTTTTTACACATTTTAACCAGTACTTGGAAAGAGAATTAACTATGGCAAGCCTCCCGTTCAAGTTTGATTTTGAGAGGAGCATTGATGACTGGGTGTTTATGTGTTTTTTTGTGGGAAATGATTTCCTGCCTCATCTACCATCGCTGGAAATTAGGTATGCTAATTCAATTAATTATTTCAATATTGTTTGACTTTTTGCTGTACTCTTGGAATACTTGAAGGTATATTGTCAGGATCGTTTGTACGAAGCCTCAGCTTTTCACTTTAACTTTTATTAGTTTTGAGTTTCATTGTTTCATTTTTAGGAAAGTAAATAATTGTGGCTGTGTTGATCTTTCTAGTTTAAAATGCTGTTTTTCAGTAAGTTCTGATAAATTCTGGAAAGTTGGCTGAAAAGAGTTACAGAGCGGATTGTTGGAGCTGAATTTGTTTGATGTTTTGATGAAAAGCAGTTGAAATTTACAAGAGATAGTAGGAACTGCCGATGCTGGAGAATCTGAGATAACAAAGTGTAGAGCTGGATGAACCCAGGCCGAGGAGCAGGAAAGTTGACGTTTCGGGTCTGGACCCTTCTTCAGCAATGAAGAAGGGTCCAGACCTGAAATGTCAGCTTTCCTGCTCCTCTAATGTTGCCTGGCCTGCTGTGGTCATCCAGCTCTACACCTTGTTATCTGAAATATACAAGAGTTCTTATTATTCTAAGGAGGAAACAAGGTCAATATTGGCTTATTTCCTGCAACCTATGGAGGGCCATATTTTGCTGGAAGCTGGACATTTTCAAGTAATAGAGACATTGGCTAGCAGTGCAATTGCACTACCTTGTGAAAACTAGGTCTGAGTTGGCTTTAGTAAGTTCTCACAAATAATTTAGTTTAATTACCCTGAATTTTCAAGATTCTAAGTGGCAAACCTTGCTCAGAAATGTATTAATAATTAATGCCTGTACACTTCTGAAATGGCATATTACTGGACTGAAACTATACTTATAATCTATAAGTATTGTTTAGATTTGTTAAGACTTGAGATGTGGAGAAAAAATTTCAGTCCCTGATAGGTATGAATTATATGCATGGTAGAGTATGTAAAGCCCAGGGATTTGTGTGGGCTTCATCATTTGTTAGGCTGCTGAGCACATCAATGAGAAACAGCAGTAATTGGTAGGAAGGAGGCTGAAGGCCCAAGGGAGTTGCTCGAAAACACAGTAATTTTTGAAGTCTGTTAGCTCTCCCTTCCATTTTGTTTTTGAGTTTCAAGAGCTTGTTGTGAAACTTGTGTAGGACTCTTAGTTATGTCATAAACATGATTTGTATACACTTAATAACAAAAGAGTTCTTTCTGTTAATGACATGAAGTCTGTCCCCCTCATGATATGGAGCTGTAAAAATGACCGCAGCAGCATACTCACTGGGTTTGGAATACATTCACTGACTTATTTTGAACTCCGCTGCAGTCAATCATTAAAGAGTAGGAATTGTGCAGAGCAATGAATAATACTTTCAAAAACTTTGAGAAAAACTCTCTTGTGCTAGCAGCATGAAATAATGAGAGTAAATTTTAAGATGTTTCAAATTTATTTTTACGATAGTTGTTGCTTATTGATATTGGATGAATCACAGCAAGTTTTTTAATAGTTATGCAACTAAGTGTTTGAGAAGGATGACCATTTGTCATACTGTTCCTGCATACACTGTGCAGTTCAGTATTTTGTAGGCTGCATTGTCTTACTAAAAATGTAACTGTTGTGTATTGCAAGAACTCATAAAATACTGTAGTTCCATATGAACTGAACTGATGACAAAAATTTTGACTTTAACATTTCATTCTTGGGCACTATGTCTCTTTCTCAGGGAGGGTGCAATTGATCGACTCGTTGGCATTTACAAGAATGTAGTACACAAGACAGGGGTAAGTGACATGAATAGCCTTGCCAACCTATGTATTTAATGGCAAAAGAAATCTGATAAACTGCAAAGCTTTTATTTCCTTTAGGGTTATCTTACGGAGAATGGTTTTGTCAACTTAGAACGAGTGCAGATGATAATGGCTGCAGTTGGAGAAGCTGAAGATAACATCTTTAAGAAGAGAAGAGATGATGATGTAAGCTGTCTCTGGTTTTGCAGCCTAAAGTATGTGTTATAGATGTGTTATTTAATACTTGTTCATAGTAAAAGATAAAGTTATTTATGTTCTTATTAACTACTCCAGGTAAGTTATTTTGCCATAAAATTGTCAAGTAAACATCCATTTTCCATTCAAAACTAAAAGCACGCTTAAAACTTGTTGAAGGCCATATGAAACAGCCAAATTGTTTAACGCCGGCGAGGTTAATTTTGCTTTTACAGTACAAGTTTGCTGTCTATTTAGTTTCACATTGTTAAAATTGTGGAGAGTGAAAGGTTGTCAAGGCTGAACTAACTTCAAAGTTTAGTTGAGACTGCTATTTCAAGGGAGTCTTGCTCCTCTCTGCTCTCCACCTGAATTCAGGCTTGTATTTGTGTTTTAATTACAATGTGGAGTCAAACTACAGGAAATGTTCCACACTATTGTTATAGTTATAGTGAGTGAGCCCTTATGGATTAGTACTCCATGAAGCTACAGTAAATAGCTGCTTTTAAATGATCTTTTAAACATGCAAGTAAGACGATTGGCATCTACTTCTTTCACAGGTGTCATTTAGAAAAAGGCAAAAGGAAAAAAACAAAAGGATGAAAGTAAGTCATTCCCTAATTCTGTTATAGAGATGAATCTTAACAGTTGTAGGAGTGTCCAGTATTTTGTTCATTTAATGTGAGGACAAACTTTCATTCAAATCTATCTATCTGGAGATGAATTGATTTTTTTTTATTTATCAGAGCAAAAATTCATCACCTTGCTTCTGTACCATACAATTGAATTGGTAGAATTTTTTTCAGCAGATGTTTAAATTCATATGAGAGGAAAAGTGAGAGTGACACTTAACATTGCCAAACTTGCACTTGCTAGTAGAAAGCCATTGTCCTTTTCTGCCTTTTTGTAAGGTTGATCCAGTGCAATTCTCAGATTTTTATTGAATGTCTGTGTTTGAATTGGTCTGCAAAAGAAAATGCAATTAGGAGGTCAGGATCCACGGCTGTAATGTGGATATTATCGTGCACCGTTTCTGCTTTTACTTTTGAGAAGTTTGATACTTCATTTGTTTCAGTTTTCTAAAAGATAATGTACAGTTCAAGAGAAATGTTGGGACTTGTATAAAAATAGAAGTGTTTTCATTTCTGAGGTGTAATTTGAAAGTGATGCTGCGATTGAATGGCTGTGAGGCCCCAAGTTTCCAATGTTTCATAAATCATTTCTGCAAATGCCTTCAAAAGTCATTTCTCTAGAAATTTCACTTAATTAATTTTGATCTACTTTCCCATATAAAATAAACTAAATATCAGTTAACCTAGGAAATATCCCCTGTCCCCCAGCACTCTTAATTTTAAACTCAAAATCATGGGAAAGCAACAGTTGGCTCATTCGCTGGGTTTGTTTTTTCAGAAGAGAAAGGAAAGTAACTGGTAGGAGTCAGTCAACAGATGAGCTGGCACTTCCAGTAGTTATTTGCATGGTAGGCACAGGATCGCAAACTATACTTTATAATATGCTAGCTCCAAACTGAAATTATTTGTACCATGGTAATATGAAAGGCAAAATTAACATGTTGGAAAAAATCAGAACATTACATAGAACATAGAACATTACAGCACAGTACAGGCCCTTCGACCCTTAATGTTGTGCCGACCTGTGAAAACAATCTGAAGCCCATCTAACCTACACTATTCCATTATCATCCATATGTTTATCCAATGACCATTTAAATGCCCTTAAAGTTGGCGAGTCTACTACTGTTGCAGGCAGGGCATTCTATGCCTTTACTACTCTCTGAGTAAAGAACTTACCTCTGACATCTGTCCTATATCTATCACCCCTCAATTTAAAGCTATGTCCCCTCGTGCTAGCCGTCACCATCTGAGGAAAAAGGCTCTCACTGTCCACCCTATCTAATCCTCTGATCATCTTGTATGTCTCTATTAAGTCACCTCTTAACCTTCTTCTCTCTAACAAAAACAGCCTCAAGTCCCTCAGCCTTTTCTCATAAGACCTTCCCTCCATAGCAGGCAACATCCTGGTAAATCTCCTCTGCACCCTTTCCAATGCTTCCACATCCTTCCTATAATGCGGCGACCAGAACTGTACACAATACTCCAAGTGCAGCTGCACCAGAGTTTTGTACAGCTGCAACATGACCTCACGGCTCCAAAATTCAATCCCTCGACCAATAAAACCATGGCAACTTTCAGGGATCTATGCACATGGACACCGAGGTCTCTCTGCTCGTCCACACGACCAAGAATCTTACCATTAGCCCAGTACTCTATATTCCTGTTACTCCTTCCAAAGTGAATCACCTCACACTTTTCCGCATTAAACTCCATTTGCCATCTCTCAGCCTGGCTCTGCAGCTTATCTATGTCCCTCTGTAACCTGCAACATCTTTCCGCACTATCCACAACTCCACCAACTTTAGTGTCATGCTCAAATTTACTAACCCATCCTTCTACGCCCTTATCCAGGTCATTTATAAAAATGACAAACAGCAGTGGCCCCAAAAAAGATCCTTGCAGTTCACCACTAGTAACTGAACTCCAGGATGAACATTTCCCATCAACCACCATCCTCTGTCTTCTTACAGCTAGCCAATTTCTGATCCAAACTGCTAAATCACCCTCAATCCCATGCCTCCGTATTTTCTGCAATAGCCTACCGTGGGGAACCTTATCAAACGCTTTACTGAAATCCATATACACCACATCAACCGCTTTATTCTCATCCACCTGTTTGGTCACCTTCTCAGAGAACTCAATAAGATTTGTGAGGCACGACCTACCCTTCACAAAACCGTGTTGACTATCCCTAATCAAATTATTCCTTTCTAGATGATTATAAATCCTATCTCTTATAATCCTTCCAACACTTTACCCACAACCGAAGTAAGGCTCACTGGTCCATAATTACCAGGGTTGTCTCTACTCCCTTTCTTGAACAAGGGGACAATATTTGCTATCCTCCAGTCTTCTGGCACTATTCCTGTAGACAATGACGACATAAAGATCAAAGCCAAAGGCTCTGCAATCTCATCCCTAGCTTCCCAGACAATCCTAGGATAGATCCCATCCGGCCCAGGGGACTTATCTATTTTCACACTTTCCAGAAATGCTAACACCTCCTTATGAACCTCAATCCTGTCTAGTCTAATAGCCTGCATCTCAGCATTCTCCTTGACAACATTGTCTTTTTCATGTGTGAATACTGACAAAAAATATTCATTTAGCGCCTCTCAAGCTCTGTAAAAGAACTAAGGTCAGTTTGCAGAGATACATTTTTAAAATTTGTTAATTTTTATTGAAGTAACATAGTATATAGATTTGCTCTGTTAATCTAGAATATCTTGAAACACAAATTTTGATTTCATTTTATTTGGGTTAAATCTGAAAATGGTGGCCCTGCGTCAAAATTTGCCTCCGAAAAGTTGATTATTCTGTGTTAGTCCGATCTGTCTGCCTGTTACAAACACAAGAAGTGGGAGCAGACCATGCCATCCCTCTCAAGCCTTGTGTCACACTCAACTCGATTTTCTTCAATACCACTTTTCTATCTGCTTCCCATATCCCTTAATTCCTAAAGATCAATTAAATTTAAGTTTGTCTTGAATATGCTGAACAATAGAGAATTCAGTCATGTGGATGTTCAGTTAAAGATTCTCAACCTTCTGTGTGGAACAGTTTATTTCAGTCTAAGTCCTAAAATGATTTTACTGTCATGGTCTATATTCCCAAGCCAGCAGAAATCGTGCCCCAGTTCTCACCTTGTCAATCCCCTTCAGAAACATAAATGGTTCAATGAATTAACCCTTCAGTTTTCTGTACTACCATATACCACCTTGTTGCTCATTCACTTAACCTGTTTGGATCGCCTTTACAGGTTCTGTCATTCTCATTGCTTGCATTTTCATCTACTTTGTATTGTCAGAAAATCTGCATAGGTTATTCTCGTTCTATTATTGCTGACACCCTAGCACTAGTCTTTCTGGAGACTACTGTTTGTGGCCAAGTTGAAAATGTCTATTTGTCCTTACTCTCTGCTTCCTTTCTGTTCACAGTTCCCCTTTCCACGCTGATTATTATTTCAGCTAAGGAGCCATTATCTTTATTATTCATGTTTTGTGAGACACGCTTTGAAATACCTTTTGGAAGTCTAGGTGTACTGTGTTTACTGACTCCCCTTTATTTACCTTTTATTGGTTAAAACGCTTTCTCTTTTTGATTATACTGTTTTGTTTCAGCGCATGATTACGCATTTTTTAATAGTATTTTCCGGATGAGCCAAGTCAGGCTAAATGTCTTGGAGTTCCCTTTTTCTTTCTCTTTTCCACATCCTCCTCTCCCCCCACTCCCCACAACACCTTCTTGAATGGTGGTATTACATATGCTAGCTTACATTCTGTTGGATCCATAATTAAATCCAAGCAGTTTTGGAAAATCCTAATTGTGCATCCACTATCTCTGCAACTACTTCAAACCACAGTATGTATGGCATTAGTTCACAGAGAGTTGATAGTTTTTAATCCCTTAAGTCTCCTCATACTTTTTCTCATTCTTATTTGTTCCTTAATTCCCATCTTTTCCTCATTTGCAATTTGTGTTCTCAGCTGTGAAGGCAGTCCCAGATTTGTTCAACTTCTCATTCATTTCCTTGGTTCCTGTGATAATTTCTCCTATCTCTGCCTCTGTGGGACCAATGTTTACTTATTATTCCCATCCTTTTCACATACTTTGTGATGAAATGTATATTATGAAAGTTGGCTTTTAAAATAGAAGCAGATGGCTGAGGTTCATTTCTGTTTTTTTGAAAAACTGGCCAGAATGTATTTTGGATCAGTAATTTACATGTATCAATACCAAGAAAGCATGTGACTGCAGTCAAATACCTGAGTGAACCCTTTTTGCTGTTTATGGATGGAATGCTTCTATTGCAGCATCTACAACAGACCAGAATGCTATTACCTTATATTTGTCTTCAGAGCAGAAGTTTCAGGATCTCTGCTCAGGAGAACCAAGATTACGTTTCAAAAAGGAGAAAGGTTTCTTCTCGCAAGAGAAATTGTTAGTTTAGATGAACCAGTTGCCCAAGCCAAAGTATTGTGAGTTTGTGCAGCTTCTGAGCTGGGAGATCTTGCGTGGAAGTCTTTAAGTTGATAGAATTGAGGAAGTTTAGACCATCAGAATTGAGAGGGGTTCATGACAGTGAACTGAGAATCATAAATTTGACTGTATAGTTCAAGGAAAAGAAACTGAGAGTGGTCAGTTTTTCCTCACTGTAAATTCAGATAGAAGTGAAGTTTCTCTGGCAAGGCGTATCTGTGAAAAGATGGTTTTGGAGAACACGTTGAAACTTTGTATTGTTTGTTGCAGCATCTTTCTAATAGTCTTAAATTCCATAGTGTTTTTTCTTTTGTGTGATAAATGTTTTTCCTGTGGTTTAAGAATATCTAGTCCTGTGAATGTGTTTCAGTGGCTGACTACCATGGTAACCAACTGCAACAATTAAGCATATGATCTATGAAGCCAAGTTTCATTTTGGGATCCTGTTCCTTCATTGCCATTGGAACTCATTTCCTAACAGCACTGTGGGCGTACAGCCCACGGAGTGCAGCAGTTTGAGAAGGCTGTTCACTGTCACCTTCTGGAGGCTATTTAGGGAGTGGGTATTAAATCCTAGCCTACTCAGCAACACCCACATCCCATGACCAATTAAAATAGAAATGTTCCTTCAATGCTTTCTTTTCTTAAATAACTTTGGTGCTGTTTGTTAAAGTATCCTAATGCTTAAACTTACGACAATTCTTTGACATTTTAAGCCTGTTTTGAAATGTAATACTATCTTTAATTTCCCTTGGAAGCCACAATTTGGATATATCATACTGGGTTTGTTATTTTTAATGGCATGTATAATTGTTAAAACATTTCAGGTTGTTTCTTTAAGTATCACCCACTGTTTTTTTACTGACGTGCCTTCTAGTTTACTTGCCCAGTTAATGTTAGCCAGTTCTCCCTTTAGATCGATTGTAGTTGGCTGTGTTAAAGTTTTGGAGTCTTTTGGGGTTGGAGCATGTTGCTTTCAAACTTAACATGGATTTGAAATATATTAAATTGGGGTTTATAATTAGACCTGCCTTGTTGCAGAACACTAAATCTAAAATCCCTTAATTCCTAGTTAGTTTCTCAATATGTACCAGGAAACTGTTGTGGAGCTTTACATGTCCATTTGATTTGTCCATTGTCTATATAAATCAAAGCCCCACACAATTGTCCACAGCAAGCTTACCTGATTTCTTTTTTTCAAATGAAACTTTTACATTTTGCATCAATTTTTCTCTTGATTTATTATGGAAATAGTTTGTTTTATTTTTCCTTCTGTTGTATCCTATTGAAGTATCTTGAAACACTTCTTGATTTGTAGTTTGTTGCATGAATTAGAGTCTTTTCACTTTTTAACCATTGCAACTCTGTCATCTTTGTTCTTTCATTAGACAGAAGCAGCATCTTTTGTTCCTGGTGGACAACTTGCCCCACAACCTCTGGGCCAACGGAATGGTGGAGGCAAACCACAGCCCCTGCAGAATGCAAGGCAAACAGCTTATGAAATGAGAGTACAAAGCAGAGATCAACAAAATAAGGTGAGACAGTGGTAGGTTTTAGGTGCCAAAAGATGTGATTATGACCAGATATAAATATGTCTTTTTATTAACAAATGATAGAATTGTTGAATCAAAAGATCACATTTATAATCATGTTCTAAGATGCTGCAGTTCTTGTATGGTTTTCAAAGCAGCTTCAAGTTTAAATATGATGTTGTGAAAATGTTTTTCCTTTTGTTCCTAAAACTCAAAGCAGTGCTGTATTTTATAAGAGAATGTAGCCTCAGTTCCTTTACAAGCTTCTGGGAGCATCCTTTTGAACAACCATAGAATAGGCTATTATTGTTTGCTGATCTCAAATTTTAAGTGTGTCTGCAATTTTCTAAAATTGTTCCACTTTGCCCTTTATACAGCATTCTCATTGAAGGCCCCTTCCTCCAACTGCATGTTATCTCCATACATTTATTTCGTTCCATAGCTTGTAAGAATAGCTTTATAGGGCTGTTTGAAGGCTGTTAGGCAAGGTTATTCTAAACCTGGGGAGAGGAATCTGAACAGAGTAGTATGAATCCTTGACTCATAATTTTTCTATTTAATAATTTTGTTAGTTTAAACCACTAGCTTTACAGCAACAAATTCCTTTTCATTTTTATCTCTCACCAAGTAAGATGTCTGGCTATGAGAGGTTCTGATTATTTCCCTCTGGTGTATCTTTTACTTTGACCATAAGAACTAGGAGCAGGTGTGGCCTTCCGGCCCTTCAAGCCTGCTCCGCCATTCAACAAGATCATGGCTGATCTTTTCGTGGACTCAGATCCACTTACCCACACTCTCACCATATCCCTTAATTCCTTTACTGTTCAAAAAAAATCTACCTTAGCTTTAAAAACATTTACTGAAGTAGTGTCAACTACTTCACTTGGCAAGGAATTCCATAGACCATATCATCGAAATTTTCTGGCATTTCTCCTCGTGTGAAATTTGAAGAAGACTGTTTTATCAGTTACAGGCCCATCAGTGGGCTAATGAGACCTATCTGTGGTTGGTTGGTTCTGCCATAGTTGAAGGTGTAGCCGCTCCTGGGGGTAATTGGATCTATTCTCATCCTTTTCTTGTTCATGCTGGCTTTTTGCTCAGTCTCAAAGATGTTTCTGACTCTCCTGATATAGACTTTTCTGGAATCATGTTGTATGGTGTACACCGTTCTCACTGGTGACAGTTGATTTAGCACACAAGTGGGTCTTATTCAGGGTGTCTTTAAAAAGTTTGCACAGAGTCCCTCTGTTTCATTTACCAATGTTCAATTCGTACAACCCAATTTGGGCAATAAATGTGACCCACCCAACACAGAAGGACATCCTCGATGCTGATGTAAGCTGTTTCCGAGATTACAGTGTTTGTGAGTTAGTCCTATTAGTAGATCTTGAGGATGTGGCAGAGGCAATGGTAACGGAAACAATCTAGGGGATGTAAATGACAATACCACAGAACCAATGACTCTGCAATATAGAACATGATGATAAAGGCTGTGACTTTTGTATACTGAGTTTATTCTATGCACTGAAACTGCACGATTTATTGAGTCTTCTGGATGCATTGTTTGCTTTTGAAGTCTGAATGTCTGCTCTATGTGGCATCAAATGAGGTAACTGCCTAAAGTGGAAAATTGCTCGTGACATTCCCTCAATGTCAATGCTTGGTGGTCTGTATTCTTCTTGTGATGCAGGCTGATACAAGCCTTCTGATTTCTTCAATTTGATAACTGATTTTTAGTCTAAAGGTTGTGCTCTCTCAGAAAAAAGTGTAGTTGTACATTGTCGGTCTGATTATGCTCTCCTGGCCCACAATCTTCGGTTAAAGAAGTTTACTGATTTGGTTTCGTTTTGTGTCTTTGTGAGAGTTTGAAGATTTGCAAATAACTTCTGCTTATTTACATAGGCCAAATACCTTGGCTACTGTTAATTTGTATGTTGTCGTTCTGTAATTTGGTATTTAAAATAGTTTTGTGATTTGCAAATGTATTAACTTCAACTTCAACTTCACCTTTCAAGTCTATTCATATTCTAGTTGTGGTTATTTGTGCACAAAATAACCACAGATATTACTATAGTGTCTGAATTTCTAGCAATAAGTATACCTGTGTTATTTTGTTACAAAACCTGACTCCGTTTATACTGTAGGTCTATTGATACACCATTATAGATGCTGGTGCCACACCATTTATGAGTCCCGATTTGGAGTTCAAAGATGCTGCCTTGAGCGTCTTGCATTTGACACTTGATTTGGAGTTGAGCATAGATTTCAGAACTGTTAAAACATGCATGTTGGAATCCTTCAGTTTTCTGATTAAAACCTGTATGATCATTTAAATGTCAAATCTGGATTTTCTTCTGTTTGCTGATGTTTAAAAGTTACTTCTGGCAGAAAGACAGAATATGTCTTTCCCCTAAAGGTACATTGCGTACTTTGAGCTAATGCATCACAAGATTATTTGATTGGATTGATTTTGGAAAAAGTAAACTACTGTGGATGAAGAGCTTTGTATTTGAAGGAATTTGAAAGGCTAGGCGGAAGGGATGATTCTGTGTCAAGTATTCTTTTCTTCCCACTCACTTTCTCATTCAACACCTCTCCTTCGCCCAACCTTCCCCCCCCCTCAAAAAAAAACTGCTTGGAAATTGCCTGATTAAGAGACATCATGGAGACTTGTAATTTGTGACGGTCGTTTCTTTAACCTGCTTCATTCATATTAACAAAAGTTTTGGAATGTCAGGGAAAGAGCATGAATGTACTTCGAATGTGTTTTTTTTTTAAACAGGAGAATGAAATTGAATGGAGGTATTCTATCAATATGGAAATTTGATAAGTGGCGGTGTTGAAATTGCTGTGAATTCAGAGTTTGTTATACCTGTCTTTTCACTGTGTAAAAACTAACGATAAATGTCTGGAAATGATATAATTAGTTGTGACACCTGCCTCTGGCATGGTAATATTGATGTCTTTAATGTGATTTTGGCTTAACTTATGTGGATAGATCATCTGTTGCAAAGCATGGCATGTCTTCCGGTGCAAAAAAGGTTGAGAGATTTGGCATACCTGACTAGCCAGGAGAAGGAATTGTGAGCATTTGACCTAGCTTGTATGTAATCCTGTCAGCCAGCTGGGGATGTGTCCCTCCACTGGGAGGTGCAATTGTTTGTTGTGAACCGAGCGCAGGTGTTCTGCAAAGCAGTCCCCAAGCCTCCGCTTGGTTTCCCCGATGTAGGGGAGGCCACAACGGGTACAGCAGATGCAGTATACCACATTGGCAGATGTGCAGGTGAATATCTGCTTGATGTGGAAAGTCCTTTTGGGTCCTGGGATGTGGGTGAGGGAGGAGGTGTGGGGGCAGGTGTAGCACTTCCTGCGGTTGCAGGGAAAAGTGCTGGGTGTGGTGGGGCTGGAGGGGAGTGTGGAGCGGACAAGGGAGTTGTGGAGGGAGTGGTCCCTCCGGAAGGCAGATAAGGGTGGGGAGGGAAAAATGTCTTTGGTGGTGGGGTCGGATTGCAGATGGCGGAAGTGTCAGAGGATGATACGTTGGATCCGGAGGTTGGTGGAGTGGTACGTGAGGAAGAGGGGGATTTTTTTTGGTTGTTGTTGCGGGGACGGGGTGTGAGGGATGAGTTGCAGGAGACATGGTCGAAGGCGTTCTGGACCACTGCGGGGGGGAAGTTGCGGTCCTTGAAGAATGAGGGCATCTGAGATGTACGGGAGTGGAATGCCTCATCCTGGGAGCAGATGCGGCGGAGGCGAAGGAATTGGGAATAGGGGTGGCATTTTTTGCAGGAAGGTGTTTGGGAGCAGGTGTATTCTAGGTAGCTGTGGGAGTCGGTGGGCTTGAAATGGATATCGGTTTCTAGGTGGTTACCCGAGATGGAGACAGAGAGGTCCAGGAACGTGAGAGAGGTGTTAGAGATGGTCCAGCTGATCATAAGGTTGGGGTGGAAGGTGTTGGTGAAGTGGATGAACTGCTCGAGCTCCTCGTGGGAGCATGAGGTGGCGCCGATACAGTCATCATGCAACCGCAGGAAGTGCTACACCTGCCCCCACACCTCCTCCCTCACCCCCATCCCAGGCCCCAGAAAGACTTTCCACATCAAGCAGATGTTCACCTGCACATCTGCCAATGTGGTATACTGCATCCGCTGTACCCGTTGTGGCCTCCTCTACATCGGGGAAACCCAGCGGAGGCTTGGGGACCACTTTGCAGAACACCTGCGCTCGGTTCGCAACAAACAGTTGCACCTCCCAGTCGCGAACCATTTCAACTCCCCCTCCCATTCCTCAGATGACATGTCCATCCTGGGCCTCCTGCAGTGCCACAACAATGCCACCCGAAGGCTGCAGGAACAGCAACTCATATTTAGCCTGGGAACCCTGCAGCCCAATGGTATCAATGTGGATTTCACAAGCTTCAAAATCTCCCCTCCCCCAACCGCATCCCAAAACCAGCCCAGCTCGTCCCCGCCTCCCTAACCTGTTCTTCCTCTCACCTATCCCCTCCTCCCACCTCAAGCCGCACCCCAATCTCCTACCTACTAACCTCATCCCGCCCCCTTGACCTGTCCGTCCTCCCTGGACTGACCTATCTCCTCCCTACCTCCCCACCTACACTCTCCTTTACTGGCTCCGTCCCCGCCTCTTTGACTTGTCTGCCTCCTCTCCACCTATCCTCTCCTCTACCCATCTTCTATCCGCCTCCCCCTCTCTCCCTATTTGTTTCAGAACCCTCTTCCCCCTCCCCCATTTCTGATAAAGGGTCTAGGCCCGAAATGTCAAGCTTTCCTGCTCTTACGATGCTGCTTGGCTTGCTGTGTTCATCCAGCTCCACACCTTGTAATCTCGGATTCTCCAGCAACTGCAGTTCCTATTATCTCTTTTTCACACAGAGGATGGTTCATATGTGGAATGAATTGCCAGAGGAAATGGTAGATGCCGGTACAACATTTAAAAGACATTTAGATAAGTATATGAATTGGAAAGGTTTAGAGGGATATGGGCCAAACACCGGTAAGTGGGACTAGTTCAGTTTGGGAAATTTGGTTGACATGGATGCGTTGGAATGAAGGGTCTACTTCCATACTGTATGACACAATGCCTCTATGAATACTTTGGGATTTTGCATTACTTGAGAAGCACTATATGAATAGAAGTTGTTGGCATTGTCCTGGATACATCTGAATGAGTGGAGAAAATAACAGTCAGTAGTAAAGCCATAATGGAAAATTGAGTTCTTGTGTATAAGCAGCAAAAAATTGACAATGCAAAGAAGTTAGGGTGAAGTAATTTTTAAACGATTGAGTACCATGCTATTGACTAATGTTTTCCAATTTCCAAAAGACTGGTTTAAGAATGTTATAACTGTATTAGCTTGACATCCTTGGTGAGAAAGACTGTTGAATATAACTGAGATAGGCTACCTTAGCTTTCTGAGAGATGAATAGTACATGAATTTTTGTTGTTTCCAGGAGAATTCCAGTCATTAGTAGATAAGTAGATGCTGTCTATCAGAAAACACTTTGTATGGCTCCTCAAAAGACTGATAACTCAGTACCTTTGATTTGTTTTTCATTTCACCCCTGGCATTTTTAATGCTTCAGTCTAGTGGGAACCAGGTTGCATTAGTATGTACTGCAAACAGGTTTGAGGTTGCCGTGGACCCCAAGATTATGAGATTTGAGGTTGAAGAAGAATATGTTGTAATAATTATTGTGCTAATTTTTAGATCAGAATGAAGCTTGTTATAAGTTTTCAGGCCCATTTCCTGATTATTCTTTAAGTCTGTACCATTTTGGTCCTGTGTTTGCTTCTCTCCATACAAGTGATTGAAGCGTTTAAAAAGAAAATATCATATCATTTTTGATCATACATTAAATAAACAGAAGTGAACTTCATCAAAATAGCAGAGGTAAAAATGTTGTGGTGCATATAATAGATCAAGCAAACTTGATGAACCAAGTGTCCTTTTTTTAACTCCACCTAGTAATTGTATTGCTTTTCTTCCTGAAATCAGTCTAAACTTCTGCCAGAGAAGTTGGTTGCATAATTGGAGACTGGGCTTGATTGTAGATTTTCATATATGATATCCTACCGCAGATGTTATACAGGTACCTGATTTAAAGGATACAAAGCTACAGAATAAATTCCGTGTTCTCACCCTCTCAAGCTGGAAGAGTCTAGGAGCCGTATTTTTATTTTTGGGCTATACACTGGAAAACGGAAGTTGAGCACAGTTATCTAGCTTAAAAAGTAAATCCCCTTTCAAATTCACAGTCGAGTGGCATTGTGCGGTGTATGTTTTCGCTGCTTGTTACTTTCAGAGCAATGAATTTGATACTTGACAGTATGGGTTTCCATCAGGAATCTTTTGAGTTAAGGAGAAAAACTGCTTTGTAATGGCAGATGGATTTGTATTTTAAGCTGCACTTTTCACAGACCTGTTGGGTGGCTGCAACGAAGCAATGTCTCTTGCTCATTCTCTGAGAGTGAAAAAGACAATACCTGAGGAAGCTGAAAGAAGAGAATTCTAGCCCAAGACAGGACTTAGGCCACCCCAGTCAGCTATTGAATCATCGCTTTAAAAAGTCAAAAATCTGCGAAAGACAACTTTTCTTATACTTGGACTCATGAACTTTAGAGTTTGTTTTTCTCTGTCTGTTTTACTACTCTCAGAATTTGTATAAAACTCTTTTTTTTCCTGTTGTTTTTGCGTATGTGCGTTTGAGGTTTTAAAGGAGTATAGATTAAATTGCATAGCAATTAGTACTTTTTTGGCCTTGTTCCCACCAATTGCAGTATTTTCTTGTGATTGAAACCTGATGTAAATTATTTTTGTCATAGAAAGCAATTAAAGTCAGATAAGTTGAATGTCATAGTTGTTCGTAGGAACAAATTATTGCCCATGCTGGAATCTGTACCGAAAACAACAAATGCTGGAGATCACAGCGGGTCAGACAGCATCCACAGAGAGAATAAGCTAATGTTGCGAGTCTAGATGACCCTTCATCAAAGCTGAAGTGATGTGTGGAGGGGTCTGCATTTATGCTGTAGTTTGGGTGAGGACTGATGTGGGGGTAGCCTTCTAGACTTAATATTGAATTCATCACTTTTAAATTGTGAACCATTTCTTCCTTTTCTTTTCATGTCCTCCCCTCCCCCCATCCTAGTTACTGTCCTTTCAAGTCTGGCAGGCAACACACCATTGCTCTGCCATTCTCTCATTCCGGTCAATTGATCTGAACTATTAACACCTTTTCTCCACCAGCGCCCTACTCCCACTATCCCCCCTGTCCCTCCAAACTATAGCATAAATGCTGTCCCCTCCACATTTCACTTCAGCTCTAATGTAGTCATCTAGACTGAAAATGTTAGTTTGCGCTCTCCACGGATACTGCCTGACCCGCTGTGATCTCCAGCAATTGTTGTTTTCATCATAGTGGTTTAATTGGTGATTTACATACTTATAACAGCTTGTAGAATAATGGGGCTCGATCATTGCTGCCCTCTTTCCATTTGAGTTACAACAGAGATTGATGAAGGAATTTTGTACAACTTGAAATCTTTAATCGATGCTTCATGAGACCAAGAGTCTGGGTGTTGATATGAAATTTCTTTGGTAGTAGCCTGTGCCAGTTGACTTTACGCACTTCAAAATCAAAACAAAAATATGAAACATGAGAACGCCATTATTTCACCTGCTTAATATGGAAACAGATTTTATGTGGTGGCCTGACCTAGCTTGATACATGTATTGTAATGTGGATTTTATTCAGGAGCTCCTTGAAAGTCGTTTTTATTTGTTTCGAAAATAATGGAGAAGATTAGTTTTGAATGCAGAGTGGCACAAAAGGGCCTGATTAAACAACCGAGTTGCTGGTGTCATGCTCAGTTTTTGAAAGCTTGGGAGTGGGTGGTTCACTTTCAAGATTTTAATTGAGTTCCAGGCCAATGGGATTAATTTTTTTTTTCTTTGAGGCTGCGAAGGGCAGATGAATTTAGGAAGACTCAATCCAGTCCCCTTAAGCAGGCTTTTTTCCTAATATTGTACCTTGTTTCATACTAATCTGGCAATCTCATGTGTGAGAGTAGAGGTCTCGCACCTCACTGTCCACCACCTGACCTTGCAGTACTTCATGTGGAAGATAGTGTGTCTGAAATTAGGAAACTCCCCAACCTTCCAGCAAGGATCCCTGTCACTTTGAAGATTTAATCATTGATAATCTGTAAATACTTGAAGAGTAAATTCATTTCTGTAATCTGATTTAAAATGGGCAGTCAGGTAGTTAAGCAACAAATGAATTTTCTACCAAAATTTCATGGTTTTTACTTATACTTGTTATTAGTAAAGAATCTTCCCTTGAAATTTTATTCATGCTAATAACTAGCATCTAATCTGAGCACCACTTCCTGCCCATAGGCCGCTCGCATTATAAAATTCAACCAACTGGCATTCAGTTTGGTTCTGAGGAAGGGTCACCGGACCCGGAAAGTTAACTCTGTTTTCTCCTTCACAGATGCTGCCACACCTGCTGAGCTTTTCTAGCAACTTTGTTTTTGTTCAGTTGTGAGATACCTGTTTAGTTCAATTAACAAGTACATTTCACTTTACCAATTGAATGCATTTGCACCTTTGGGGAAATATTTGTCTCTTCCCAGAGGTTGCATATTTGCTCTTGCACACACTGTCATGTGCTCTCACTCACTCTCCTCCCCTCCCACTCCTGAAATATTAACTTCCCTTTCCTAACACAAGGAATTAGGCATTGAGGTGAATAGCTGCAATTGCAAAATAAAAGGGGAGTATTTTTTTAAGGTCTTAGAAAAATTTGTAGCTTGCATTGTGTGGATGCAGTTGTTCCGTGGCGTGCAGATGTTTCGTTACCATTCTAGGCAGCATCATCAGTGCAACCTCTAATTGAAGCATTGGTGTCTTGTTCCGTTCTGAATTTATATGATCCTCCGGTGTGGTGAGTCTTGTCACTTCGGTTCTGTTTTTTAGCAGTGGTCTGTATATGGGGTCTGTTTCTACGTATTTGTTAATGGAGTCCTGTGTTGAGAACCAGGCTTCCAGAAATTTCATTGCATGTTTGTTGTTCGCTTGTCCCACTGTAGTCACTTGTCCCAGTTGAACTGATGGCCCTCATTGTGCATTGAGACAAGTTGAATATTAGTCGTGTCTTTTTACTGCCAGCTGGTGTTCGTGTATCCTGGTTGTCAGTTTCCTGCAGGTTTGTTCACTGCATGGGATTCTGTATGTTAGTCCTGTTTCCTGTCTGTATGGCGTCTTCAGTCTTTGATAGCATTTGACGCGGTGTTGATGTAGGCTTGTGCACAATCATGATGTTATGCGGTCTAAGGAGTGTGGTTGTCATTTCTGATATATTTTTGATGTAGTATATAAACAATTTGGAAGTTGGACTTGGATTGTAAATGAATTCGGTCATATCACCATTCGTTTATTTATGAAATAAATTTCACAAAATCTGATTTCCTGTACAATATTCCTAATCCTAGAGAGGTTCAATAAACTTGTGCATTGTATTCATCAGGATGAAATCCTTTGATCCACTTCACCCAAGACTGTATGTTTATCTTAACATGATGAATTGTACCCACTAGCTTTGACTTCTTGCTGCTGAGCACCTTTCTGGATCATTTGATTCCAGACTGAGTCTAGAGCACTTGAGAACTGCGAAATGCGGAGCATTGCACTTTGGGGCTAACAACTGCACACAGCCCAGGCCCCAGTAGGAACCTCGATCTCTGTGCCAGAGCCCTTGACATGATGAATCTAGAGTGTTCTCATTTTCTGAAGCTCCGTTTCTCCTGCAGCTGATTACGTCCCAACTTTCTTACAGTTCTAGAGACAGTAGGAACTGCAGATGCTGGAGAATCTGAGATAACAACGTGTAGAGCTGGATAAACACAGCAGGCCGAGCAGCATCATAGGAGCAGGAAAGCTTGACGTTTCGGGCCTAGAATTTCTGAAGAAGGGTCTAGGCCCGAAATGCCAGCTTTCCTACTCCTCTGATGCTGCTTGGCCTGCTGTGTTCATCCAGCTCTACACCTTGTTTTCTTACAGTTCTTCTTGGTTTTGGATATCAGAGTTAGAAGTGCAGATCTGTTTAAGGCCCAAATAGAATGGCTCGTATCTTGATTGAGAGCAATTGATGCTAATCAGACTCACTTTGATTTGGTTCTAGACTCACTACCTTTAAATGCTGTAGCTCTTTTTTTTCCACTCTGTCTGGCTGCTCAGACTTTTCTCATTGGTGTTTGCTGTTCAGCCTCCCCAACCACTTGAGCTCCTTTCAGCAAGTTGCCTTTTTATTTTAATGTCTGTACATTTCTGATTGTTGCATAGCCATGCACACCTAAGAGGGAAAATTAATGGTGTCCATGGCCTGTTGTTTCATTCATTTCATTTTTAACACAGAAAAAATTCATTGTTGAATTTTAGGTTAACTCATCGGGCACACTTGTAATACGTAATGGGATCCCTCCCTAAAGAGATTCGTTCACTCTCTCCACACACTTGGTGTTAAAATTGTTTGTGCTGATGCATTTGAGATCAGCTAAACTCAACACAACACAATGTATGGATTGAAACTGCATCTTCTACCCCCTATCCCCAGTTGGTTCTAATTGGATCTACACTGCCAGCTAACCAGCAGTTTAATAGAGTGTTGGTTTCAGCCATTTCATCTTGGAAATAGCAATGTTGCCAAGCCATTGTTATGCATATCTAATTCAGGCTATTCAAACAGTCACACTTCAAACATTCTTATTTATTGAGTCAGACTGCATTTCACTCAGGAGAAGAAATCAATACTGGCACTTCATTATTAGGGGATGTACTTGAAACAATTACTAGAGTATCTTCCCTCCAACTTTTGCTTTTTTTAAACTGCACACACCTGTTGCTGACTTCGATCTGGTGGATATCGGTGGAAGGGAAGAAGCTTTGCTTTCATCCAGAGTTCAGCACATTTTTTAAAAACAAAAGCGCATGCATGGATGTATAAAATTGATAAAAGATTATATTCTCAAAGTGATGATTCCCTTTACAAAATATTGTGAAAGGAAATGTTCCAGAATGAAAAAATGCTGTACAAGTCTTTGTCTAAAATCAAACGTCTCTTCATTACTTCAAGAAGGCAGCAGTTCATTTCACTAACTGAAGTGATGCTTGTGTCGTGTTTCGACACTGTTTTGATTGTGGGCTTGTAGGCCTTTTTTTTTTGATCCATCAGGTTTAGTGACATTTCATATTGAGATGCATTTGTGACTTGCTGGTTTATAGCTCTAATAAGTGCATACGACTCTAATATGGCAGGTAACATTTCACCATGAGCTGTGATTTTTGTGCCAGTCATGTCACTTGCTACATTTACAGTTTTACAAAGGAAATTTTCATTTCTGTTTAATTTTGTAGACATCAGCTCACAATAACAGTTCTAATTCAGATGGAAGCCCAGTGCCTCTAGGAACGAAGAGGAAGAATGGGGATAATGATGATGAGGATGATGACGATGAACCACCAGATAATATCAGGTGCTGTTATTGGCTGGTTGCTTTGTTTAGCTGTTCAGCAAATTCCTAAAATAGGCGCACTAATTAATACCACTTAATTTGAAGGAAAATAATCATCATCTTTTCCATAACAGCTTTTCTGTTTATCGAGTAGTAATTAATGTGGAGGCACAGGAACACTTAGCAAAGCATTTTGAGACATTGGAGCTGTTGATTGAGGAGCAAATTTAGTAATCAAGTAGGTTGTTCTATTAAAAGTCCCTTCTCCCTTTGAGATCAAACTGTAAATTAGACATTTCCCTTTTTTATGTATATATATGAGTATTCAGTTTGAGTGCTCGTACTGACATTAACCCGTTCCTTCCACTTCAACTTTGTGGTTGTCACTGGGTACTACAAAAATGCATACAGTGCACCATTTTTTGAGTGGGGGTGGAAGGGGCTTGACTGGAGATTGGGGGAGAATACTTTAAGACTAAGTATTATGAACTGTGGTTGACCTTTTAAGCAGCAGCACTGGCTTTAGTTTAAAATAATTGACAGCATTAATGGCTGAAGTAAAAACAGTGGTGTCATTGTATACCGATGGCTTATTTTGTACTTTGCTTTTTTATCATCAGTGCTATGCATGTACAGAGATTTGCACAGATTCTTATGAGCTGATTATTCCAAACTAGACATTACTCCAAATGATCCTGATAATTTCTTAAAATATATCACACTCTGCTATTGAAGGAATGTGTTAAGACATGTTACAAACTTTGCTGTCTGAAACTTGCTATTGTACCATTTATGTCTTTGTTTGAGTGATGGGGTTAGAGGTTTACAGCATGGAAGCAGGCCTTTTTGCCCAACTTGCCCATGCTGCCCAGTTTTCGCAATTAAACTAGTTAAATTTGTCTGCATTTGGTCCATATCTGTCCCATCCATGTACCTGTCCAGGTGTTTCTTGAATGATTAAATTGTACTCACCTCCACAACCACCTTTGGCAAACTGTTCCAGTCACCACCCTCTGTGTAAAACAAACTGCCCCTCTGGACCCTTTTGTATCTCTCCCCTCTCACCTTAAACCAATGCTGTCTAGTTTTCGGTGCCCCTACCATGGGGAAAAGCTGTTGGCCATCTACCTTATCAATACCTCTCATGATTTTATATATCTCTAAAGTCAGTCTCCTGTGTTCCAGGGGAAAATTGGCCTGGCCTGTCCAGCTTCTCCTTATAACTCTAACCTTCAAGTCCAGGGAGCATCCTAGTAAATCTTTTCTGTGCTTTGTCTTGTTTAATAATATCCTTTCTATAGAAGAGTGACCAGAACTGCACGCATTACTCCAAATGTGGCTTACCAATGTCTTGTACAGCTGCAACAAGATGTCCCAACTCCCATACTCAGTGCTGTGACTGATGAGAGGAAGCCGAGAACCACCTTCACCGCCCTGTCCACCTGTAATTCCACTTTCAAGGAATTATGAACCTGAACCCCTACATCTCTTTGTTCAAAAACATGACCCAGGTCCCTACTATTGAGTGTGTAGGACCTGCCCTGGTTTGACCTCCCAGAGTGGAGCACCTTGCATTTATCTCAAACTCCATCTGCCATTCCTCAGCCCACTGGCCGAGTTGATCAAGATCTCGCTATATTCCCAGGTGACCGCCTTCACTGTTGGTGTCATCCCCAGACTTACTAACCATACTTCCTAAATTCTCACCAAATCATTTATGTAAATGATGAATAACAGTGGATCCTTGTGGCACACTGCTGGTCACAGGCCTCCAGTTTGAAAAACAACCCTGTACCACCGCCTTCTGTCTTCTACTGTCAAGCCAATTTTGTAATCAATTGGCTAGCTCTCCTTGGATCCCGTGAGATTTAACCTTGCTTAACAACCTACTTTACGGTACTTTGACAACAGCTTTGCTAAAATGCAAGAGGGCAATGTCTACTGCACTGGCCTCATGTACTTTCTTGGTCATCCCTTCAAAACAAAACCCAATTAAATTTGTGAGACCCGATTTCCCATGCACAAAGCAAATCTGACTATCCTAAATGAGTCCTTGTCTCTCCAAATGCTTGTAGATCCTGTCTGTCAGAATCCCATCTAACAACTTATTCACCTCAGATGTTAGGCTCACTGGTCTGTAGTTCCCTGCAGCTTTTCTTAAATAACAGCACATTATTAACCACCCTCCGATCCTTGGGCACTTCACCTGTCCGCTAGTGGCCCTGCAATTTCCTCCCTAGTCTCTCTCAAAGTCCTAGGATACACTTCTTCAGGTTCTGGGATTTATCTACCTTCAATGTGTTTTTAAGACTTCCAGCACCACCTCTTCTGAAATGTGGACTGTCTTCAAGACAATGTTTATCTCAGTAAGTTCTGTAGCATCCATGCCTTTCTTGACGGTAAATACTGTCAAGAAATATTTGTTTTGGATCTTAACCATCTTGTGGCTCTGCACATAGATGACCTTGTTGATCTTTAAGAGATCCTGTTCTCTCCCGAGTTTCTCTTTTGTCTTCATGTACTTGTAGAATCCCTTTGGATTCTCCTTTACCTTTATCTGCTAAAGCCACCCCGAGTCCCCTTTTAGATCTCCTGATTTCCCTCTCAAGGGTACTTGACACCCTCTATATATTTTTACAAATCTCTGAAAATTGAAGCGGATATTGTTTGGGAGTTGGGGATACATCCATGAAACATTGTCTGCCATTTTCTACATGTTACGTTTGATATTCACACACTTAAAATAATTTTCACTCTGTTTATCTTCCAATATTGAACGAGCTGGATGGAACATCCATATGCTTATCACTATAAATAAGATGTTAATCTCAAATTAGAGATCCAACTAATTTATATCTGTCTATTATGTGGTCAGTATTTTAACTCTTAATCTAATGTAATAACCCTGGAGCTGAAATTCTGATTGAGCAACGAGATGTAATTAAGCAAGCGGACCAAATCTTGCAAGACCATCACAAATTGATTTAGAGCAGCATAGGTACAGGTGTCTTACCAACTTGTAGCAAAGGTTTTGTACCTCAAATGTTTTTGTAAAATATTGACTGAATTCAGGTTGAAGATAATTCTAGAAATAATTTTTATTTGGTATATTGAGGCAAAGTTAAAACCTTGGGCATCTTTGAACTTCTGTTTGTAATCCAAAAAATGTTCATCAAACAGAAGTGCATGAAGGAGTTTAACTCTTAAATCACAGGCAGTTTAGATAGTGAGGTTCTGCTTAGTATGTCCTACATTTTTGAGAAATTGTTTTGAACTGTATTCATTTTGTATTATCAAGGAAAAAATGAATATTGTCGGTGTCATTTATGAAACAGAAAGAAGCTGTTCTACCCATAGAGTCCATAATTCCATCGGAATCCAGTCTGTCCTGCTCCTACGCTTGATCCCTGCAGCATTTCGAGGGCCCATCTAGTTTCCTTTTGAAATCATTGTGGTGGCATGTTTCAGGTCATTATCACTTGAAAGTTCTTCTTGACCTTCCCCTGCATCTCTTGCCGTCAGATGGCACTGGGGTCTGTCCACCCTGTATGGTTGGCGCGCTCGTCTGTTTGATGACTATGTGCATTAGCTGTTGTAATTTCCTACATGAGTGATATTAAAAGTATTTCATTGACTAGGACAACGTAAGAATCCTGTAGATGTGGAAGGTGCAAATAAAAATAACATGTTCAAATTCTCGTCCTCTTTAATTTTTCTTATCCTTGTTGCCATCTACTTTTCTGAAGAGACCAGCTTGTGCTCTCTGTTTTGTTCTTGTATGTTTTCTTTATCTCATTTCTTTGTCACTTTCTGGCAAGATTGTTCCAGTCAGTTGTGCGCTGTCACTGTAGTAGTTGCAGACCTTGAGCGTTTGTTTTTAGTGAGGATAGAAAACACACAAAACAAATCAATAAACTGAAGATATTGTCAGCACAAAGGTCACCATCTGTTTAACTTGAAGTAAATATCTGGAACGTGTATAGAGTGCTGTTTGTACTGACTGGCTTTCTTTCATACCATTGTTTAGATAAGTGGTTTCTTGGGGCTTTTTTAAAGAGTTGCTGCAATATTTTCCTTGGAGAGCCATTAAACTGCTAGAAGTGCAACAGGCTGGAACTTCTGACTACTTTGCCTATGCCACAACTGACACAAATCTTGGGGTTGAGTATATTTACCTTATAAGAGTGGGCACAACTTTATTAGCAGCACTGTAAGGTCTCCTACCTGATGGACGTTTCTGAGATGCTTCTTGCTAAGTGCACAGTAGGCCAGTATGACTGGATGTGTGATCTTCATTTTGGGGTTCCCCTGCCATATGTGATTCCTGCTTTTCCCATGGCATTCTGACTTGGATTGCAATTGGGAACTTTCCTCATGTAGTCTACATGCAACCCAAAAAGGCCTGCTTCATGTAGGTCAGTGGCAACAACTGGACAGCGGGAGGGAAGGCAGAATGCGTCCTTCTGCCTCTCTTGCAATCTCCCAGCATGGTAACTGAATGTGGCAGTGATTATGGATCATGAACAGAGAATCTGTCTCCTGTTTGGTTCCATCCTAATTTTCACGCCATATCTGACCTAGGGGCATTTCATATGAATGTTTAGTTCCTGAAATAGAGAAATTGTTCCATTTAATGAAAGCAAAATGCTGCTTTATTTTAACATACTTCCCTGCCTCTAACCACTTGATTGAACTGAATTATGTTTTTACTTTAACGTGGAGTGGGCAGTTGTTTTCTACTTTGAAAACTTTTGGTGTGACCATAGAATCGGGGCTGTGTGGGGAGCAAGTGAGGTTTCAACAGATCTTTCCTTTGGTTTTCATAGATATCAAGTTGCTGATCCTAGTTTGTCTAAATATGACTGATTTACTGATGAAGTGATTGTGTTAAATGACGTGTTTAGTTCCAGGCAGCAATTGTCTCAGAATGCATAGCAAACAAGAAATGAGTGAAAGTAGGATCAAATTGCCTTTGTTTCAATGGCTAGATTATTAGAGACTGCAGCTTGGTCCTGTTTTAACATATGCTGCGGATAAACTGCATTTGAAGAGTAAGGGAAGCTGAAACACAACTACATTTCTGTAGGCTTTTTAATTTGGGTTGTTTCCAGAAAATTTGATGTGCTTCATTTAATCAAAAAAGTCTTGTTTTTACAATACAGGCTTTGGGAAGAGGGCTGGAAGCAACGTTACTATAAAAACAAGTTTGATGTTGATGCTTCTGACGATAAGTTCCGCAGAAAAGTTGTGGCATCGTATGTTGAAGGTCTCTGCTGGGTTCTTCAATATTATTATCAGGTATGTAACCTTTTCGTTCATGATCTGTTTTATCAGAGTTAAATTGCAGCACGTGATGGATTCCAACTTGATAATTCTGGTGGCCATCAAAGGGGAGGGAATAGTATTGGGGAATTGAGCACTTATCTTTCCCTCCTAAAATAACTCAGCAGACTGGGAACAAAAACAAAGTTGCTGGAAAAGCCCAATTTACATTAATTTCATCATTAAGTCTGGCAGCATCTGTGAAGGAAAAAACAGAGTTAATGTTTCAGGTCTGGTGACCCTTCCTCAGAACTGGGCACTGTCAGATTGGACACTGTCTTTCTCCTACATTCCTCTGATAATCCAAGTTACAGGGACTGTCCCAGAACATCTCATTACCAACGTCAGGAGATGGGTAAGAAGAGACTTGAAAGCAACCAAGAGTAACCCAGCCAGGAAAAAGTACTCCGGGCTGGAAAGTCTGCATTCTCAATTATTAAAACAATTTCTCGTGGATTTTTTTGGCCTTTGGAACATTCTGAAGTTGTGGTAACTGCTGTTTGCAATGTAACAATTCATTGCATGCTCTGGAACGTGTGCCCCTGGAGAAGCCAAATGTGGTGAATGATTCTATTTGATGGCGTGTGTAGTAGATTTTAAGAAGTAGGGACCATATATCATGAGCAAGTTTCCTCTATTTAACAAGATTTCCTATGAAACACATTTTTTAAAACTAAAAACGAAATTCTGTTAACAGGGGTGCGCTTCCTGGAAATGGTTCTATCCATTCCATTATGCACCGTTTGCTTCAGACTTCACGGACATTAAAGACATGCCTTCCACATTTGAGAAAGGAACAAAACCGGTAAGATTCAACTCTCAGAAATAAGTGAGTGCTGCACTTTATGGTAACGTATCGTCGTCTGTGTTAAAACACTCTCTGATAAGCTTATAGCCTCGCGATATGCAAGTTAATGAACTTTATAGTTACCACTGCTAACCAGTTGGTCTTTGAGTGTGATTTGAAGGAATTCCTAGTATTGCAACATAAAGATTAGGATGATTTTTTTTCTGGTTATTTCATCCCCTCTATATACAGGAGTGAAAATGGTTCTGTCTCCATTATTGTATGTATAGTGTTGATAGCTAGATGTTATATTTGAGAAATGGGCACGGATATTCTGCTGACCAGACAGTAGTTATTTCAGCGTACATTGGAGTTGCAAATGGGGATCCTGCAGAATCCCCATCATTGCAGACTCCAAACGAATTACCTATGAAATTGAAGATTATACTGGGCAATCCCACCATTCTTAGAACCCTTCCAGAGGATCTAAGTAAATCTGACAATTAGAGGAATTTGATGGAATTAAGTAAGTTGTCACTCATGTGATGTTAGACAATTAAATACTTAGTCTAGCTCCAGAGTAACTATTGAACTGTCCCCATTCCTATGTCTCGCAAGCCAACTATATCTCCTGAGACAGCCTACACATCTGATTTGACACCCTCCCCTGCTCTGTCAACAGACTAGATTTCTCCCGACCAAAGGACCAGGTTTTTCCCATCCGGGCCAACCTACCTTAAACCCTTTGTGTTACAGCTCACTGGGTTAGGGTGCTGGTAATCAAGGCCTGATGTTTCCAGAATTGTCACAAAAGTTAAAAATTTTAGTAATTCTCCAGTTTAGCTAATTTTTTTTTCCAATGCATGTTGATAGAAAGCACAGACCCCAGGCTTCTGAACATAACGAGCATTACTATTTATTACAAATAATTAGACTCTAGCTACAGGTAAATGATTATGAACTGTCAGCAAATAACACTACTGGTTAAAACACTCATCCTCTTATTAGCTTCCCTTAAACATTGCTATAATCAGACACGGACAGGAAAAATACATGGGTGTTATGGACAAAAGGAAAACAGTTTAGTGGTCCCTGTTCACAGGATCTGCTAAGATGATTTTTGTCCCGGTCAGAATGCAGCTCTTGGTCTTCCTTCTCTGGATATTTTCACTGGTGGCTGGTTCAAAAATTTATTAAAGTTCTATGACATGTTATTTAATTAAAAGTCACAACTTAAGGAAACTGCTTAAGGAAAAGTAAATTGGTTTTCTTCAGGCTCGAAGGGCTTTTACTGTACATAACAGAAAGAGCTCCTGAGCTGATGGAGACTGGATGTCTTCTCAATGTCTTGTTCGCAGCCCCCAGCTGTTCAGCTACCACCTAATCATACAGTTGTTGGCAAGCAGAAGGGCTTTATCAAAGATTTGTGGACTAGTGACCAGTTATCAATCAGCTACTTGTGCCTGGCTTACAGTCCTGTTTGTAAGCACCCTTTAGCTCCAGGTACTCTTAAAGATACACTTCAACTACTGCTTGAATAAATAGCTGAGTAAATGGTGCTTGCAATATGTGTCACTTTACTTGCTTTCAAAACACAGTAATCCTTGATGGTTAGAAGTTATTTCCCCATTTAAGTCCACAACCAAAAATACAGAAAAAATAAACAGACAACCTCCTCACTTACCCTTGCCATCTTGCACTATAGCATCCTGCCTACTTGGTATCCTACCCACATGACACCTTGCCACCTACACACTTGACATCCTATCCTTTCCCTAGCTTGTACTCTATTTATCTAGCTTATGAACTTCCCAGCAAGCATACTAACCTCTCAGCAGCCTAACATTGGACTTAACTTAATACTTAATGTTTAACAGCAGCTGTCAAAGTGCTTGTTTAGACCTTCAATTGTGAGGATGCAACAGCTGACTGCTATGAAAAGGATTTCCTGTCCCCAGCAGAGCTGCACTATGAAATAACTGCCAGAATTGAGGTATGGCTCCTCTCAGAAATCTGGCCCATTAATGTATCTCTCAGAGGGGGACACACCCGTATTCATCAATCTATAATTATGTACATACCTGAGTTACAGGTCTGTACATGCTTCTTGACTCCAAATTGACTCTCAGCAGCCTAATATTTACCTTCTCCTTTATAAGCTCCTATGCTTTCATTTGTGATGGACCAAAATTCGCTACTGAGGACATCATTATTTATGTCTATTGTCCAGCAACTTGGGACAAGACAGATAGATGAATTTTTACTTGCTGCAAGTTATTCAGTTTCCACCAGTTTGTCATTTGCCGTTTGCCTTGCAACAATTGGCAGCTTGCTGTCAGCATGTTCGTGAGCTGCAAATATTTGATGGATTTATATATTCATTTTCAATTAAAGTTGCGCCAGAAAGTTAAAGCTGGAATTCAGCAATGCACGTGTCTTTTATAGTAATGACATTTATGTTCCTGTAGTGCTATTCAACCTTGCTAGCTCAGAAAGAAAATCACTGAAACTGTGATGCCTCGTTTCTATCTCTCAAACCAGTCATTCTTTTCTTCACTGTATTTGTCTAAGTACCTGATTTGATTCCAAGTCACCTCTTGTGTGATTTCTATGTTTCTTTCTCAATCTTAAAATCTCTCTGTTTAAGAATGTACACTGTTGGGCATTTTGTTTACCAAGATCCCAAATATCTCACCTACTCAAAGTTCCAAACTGAAGAGAGAACAGTTAGATAGGCAAAGGAATGAATAACGATCTGGCTATGATGGTGAATAGCTATCAATCGGGATGGTTAGTGGCTAACAATGGGTTGTGTATAATGGCAAACTATGATAGCAAGCCCTGGTGTAAGGGGATATGGGCAAGGACGTGGGAGAGTTCTAGCCCTAAAATTATTGAACTTGACATTGATTCCAAAAGGCTGCAGGGTCCCCAAGTGGAAAATGAGGTGCTGTTCTTCTGGCTTGGGATTAATAGAATCAAGAGAGAGATACTCCACCGGGGAGGGGCAAGACTGATCTGTCTTTCCTCTCATGTCAGATTAATTATTTTTTCTTCATTATTTTTTGTCAACTTTTTTGTAAAATGTTCATAACAGCTTTTGTAGAGCCCAGACCACCCCTCTTTCTCTTTACCTTTCCCACTCTTTGAAAAATTTGAAACAAGATATCATTTTCCTTTAACCTCTCAGACTCTTTTGTGTTTGCTCTTGGTCCTCAACCCTCTCCTGAGTGGGACCTGTAAATTTGTTCAGGACCCATAAATGTAAATTTTTAATGCTAATTTAACTTTTGTAAAATTGGTTCTCTCTTCCTTTGACAATGCACGAGTCTCCCCTAATTTTTGCCTGGTGCACCTTTCCTTTGAGAACCTTCAGGTTAACTTGGCCTTGACTAGTCTGATGCAAGGGAGGTTTGCCATGGAGCTGCCTATTATTAATCTGTTGTTTGTGAATAAGTTTTTTTTAAAAACTGCATGCAAGGCATATAATGTTTAACTGAGTTGTAAGTGAGCTGGATTCATATCCTGATACTGCAGATTTTCTAACTGTCCATTTACATAGTGTCTGTGAATATTCAGAGCTACATAAGCTTGCAAGTTTGATGCATGGTTTGGTAGATTGTTCACCAAAGATGTCTATCTTCAGTCCTAATTTAAGCTTTACATTTTCATAACCTCTTTGAACACCTCTCCTACTCCCAAGCATCGATGAGCCAGGTTTCAGCATTTGTTAAACCATTACTCTCTATTGTTCTGTACTCCTTTCATTTCTTCTTTTCCTTTCACTTGCCCAGCTTCTCTTTCTGTACCGAAGATTAATATTTTTAAGCAGAACATTTTGTCACGTGAATATAAACTGTGTTGTTCCGAGTGTTTACACTTAAACATACATGAATCTTTTGTTTGCAGTTCAAACCACTGGAACAGTTGATGGGAGTGTTTCCTGCAGCAAGTGGCAACTTCCTCCCGAAGACATGGCGGGCCCTGATGGAGAATCCGGTGGGTTTTTTTCAAATAATGAAATTGCGGCATGAGTGTAATTCAGAATGGATGATTTGTGTGATCTACCTATGTAAATATATGCATAGGTACTGTAGATGGTGATGAAAATTAATATTTCAAATTTACAACTAGATTTAAAAATTGACTAATTTGTGCTGCAAAGTACGGAATTTGGTGCTCTGACAGCGACCTCTTTAAAACACATTTATTTCATTACTTGACCTTTGTGTCCAAATTAAAATTTTCATTCTCCCTTCTACATTAAGGTTAAGTGTACAATGTAATCAATCAATTGTGGGAATAATCAAACCAAATAACAGCTTGCAGTGTATTGTGAGGTGAGAGGTTTAGATGATACAAAAAGTGATGTACTTATTGTACTTCTCTAAGAGGGGTTATGTAACCTGCCTTTCACTAACATGCAGCTCATCAAAAATAATATGTTGTTGACATGACTTAATTGAAATAAAATTTAACGTATATAGTAAAGAAAACCCAAACAATGTATAAATAAGATTTGTACATTTTTTTAACAATTGCACGACTTGCAGCTAACCATCACTCATTTCAAACTAACTAACTGTAGCACAATTAATGCTGAGTTTTGTTCAAAAAGCCTCAAGGGCATTACTGCAAGTATAATACGTAATATCCCTTGAACTATGTTCTTTCTCATCCTAATTACCATTACATTGTATTTTTTTTTTGCATGAGAAACTCTGTTTTAATCTTAATTGTGATTTGCAATTCTTCAGTCATTTAATTTTCATAGGAAAATAATAGATCTTTTGGGCAAAATGCTAATGTGTCCTAATGAGAACAAAGATTGGTATAAATAGTAATTGTAAATGCATATTCCTGTTAATAGCTTGACAAATAGGCTGACAGGAATATATTGAATGATTCCTCAAAATTTAACATGTATAGACCATGGATTTATTTTGAATCTGCTCCATATACTAATATAAGATTCTCTTTTGGGGGTCGTGGGAGGGCAGGTGGAATTTCATGAGTATATTTGTATAATTTAAAATTTTGCGGACGGCAGATGAAAGAAATACATTTTGTTTTTAAATAGGACTCTTCAATCATTGATTTCTATCCAGATGACTTTGCTATTGATTTAAATGGAAAGAAATATGCTTGGCAAGGTAGGACTTCGGATTTCAGCATATAGTCTATTATCATAATATACTTGTCTGAATATTGTGATATTAAATGTAAATTGAAGACAGCTGTGTTTTGCAGGCATTTGTAGAGAAAGCATTAAGATATGCATGACCCTGTGTTCAGATTAAAAGCAGAACTAGCTTTGAGGCAAGGTGTCTAGTTGTGAAAGTAATTTGACTGTTATGATTCATGAGCTGAACAAGGATCAACAATGAGAGGGTGATTATGGCTGGTATTATTGACAGATGAATGAGAATGTAATGGACTAATTCTTTTTCTGCTGTTCCTTACTTGACCTGGCTATTATAATTGGATTTTTAAATACTTTTATTTTCTCTATATCTAGATATTTAGTGAAAGACTCAAATAAATATTAAGCTGCTCGATGCACAATTCAAAACTAAATTTTTAAAGCTATAAATTTCGGACTTGGTGGAATTTCAGAGTACTGTGAATAATTCTGTTCTCCAAATTATAGAAGAAAATGTAGGGCCAACAGAGAAGGTTCCAAAAAAAAATTGCTGGCAAAATCATGTAATTAAGATGCTCTACCTGTTTAGAAAGATTGACCTGACTGGAGTTCTCACCTTGAGAAAAGTCAAGACTGAAACAGGACCTATTCAAGGTCTCCACAATTGATTAAATAGTGGGTGTAGAGAAGATGCTTGTAGTTATCGATAAGATCAGAACTTTTTAGCTCGTAAATTTAGTTGCTGATAAAATGATCAAGGAGCTAAAGAGAACTTTCTTACCCAGCAGACAATAAATGTGTGGAACTTGCTATGACACGGAATAGTTAAGTTGAACAGCATTGGCACACTTGTGGGAATCTAAGTAAACAAGAGGAAGCAAGAATGACAAGGATATGTTACTGGGGGTGGTTGTAGGAGGTGAGAGGGGGTTTGAGTAGCGGATAAACAGTTACACAGACCTGCTGGACTCAACATCCTGTTTCTGTGTTGCAGAAGGATTCATTGTATGCAAATCGAAAGAAATATGCACAACAGACATGCTTGAAAATGTTCAAGTAGTTTTTTCATAATCTGTGCTTCTGTACTAACTTATTTCCTATTGCAAGTCACAATTGATTTGGATGATGATGTCATTCTTCTCCATGGTTGATTGGAATGAGCTGCTGTTATAATAGTCAGTGGACAAACTTGTGTCTCTGTGTGCGATAATGACAGCTTCTACTCAACATGTGGTTATGGAGTTTTCTCACATATCAGTTTGTTTTTGCATTGCTGTAATTGATTTTCAGAGCATACTTGACAATCTTGCCTGACTTGGTTACGCAGACATCATCATGGAAACTAGGAAAGACTAGACGGGTTTAATTTGGTTATCATTTGCACTTCAATGTAGCAATTTCTGAGAAGAAAACTTTTTAAAAATGTGAAAAACTATAAAAGCAGTTAGGACTTTATCTGCAGCTTCCTGAACACGCATTATTGAAACATCTGCTTATCAAAACACACTTCTAAAAGGGAGCTGATTTTCTTTTATTCTGTGCCATCTTGCTACCTCACCGATATTCATTGATCCCTAGTCAGTTGCATTGTTGATCTGGTACACAGTGTCAGATTCTTACATAAGCAATGGATAATCTTCAAAAAATTATTACATGCATTAGAGCAGGTATACATTCCTTCAAGGTGCAGACTGTCAAAAAAGGGCAGTCAGCAGTGACTACCAAAGGAGTTCAAGACTGCATAACAATAAAATAAACTACCTATAAAGTTGCCAGAAATAGCAGTAATTCTGAGGATTGGCAGTTAATAAGAAACAATAAGGGTTGACCATGAAACTGAGAAGAAAGGGGAGAATAGCAAATGCATGCAATCTATAGAAAACGCAGAAACGGTCTGTAAAAGCTTCGAGAGAATTTTATCATGGGATTAGAAAATGGCACAGAGGCTAAATGATTACTTTTTGCCTGTTTTCACTGACGAAGATGTCAGAAATCTCCCAGAATGAGAGATCTAAGTGGCTGGGGAGAATGAGGAAGGAAACTTACATCAGTAAGAAGATTGTACTGGAAAAAAGAATGGGGACTGAAAGTTGATGTGTCTCCAAGACCTTATGATGTACATCCCAGATCACTGAAGAAGTTAGTTATAGAGAGAGTCCTTGTATTGGTGATCCTCTTCCAAAATTCAGTAGATTCTGGAATGATTTCTGTAATTTGAAGATTCCAAATGTCGTCTTACTATTTAGGAAGGGAATAAAAGAGGAAATGGGGAACTACAGACCTGTTAGCCTTATACAGTAATAGGGGAGGTGCTAGAATCCATTATCAAAGGATGAGATAAATAATCACCTAGTTTATAAAGATCTAATAGAACAACGTCATCATGGATTTGCAAATGGGAAATTTATGTTTAATGAACTTAGCAAAGCCAATAAACATTGTATTCTTAGATTAGCTGATGGCTTTTGGTAAAGTTCCCAACATGATATTGGTTAGAAAAACTAAAACATAAGGAATAAGAACTAATGCATTGGCATGGATTAATGATGTCCAACAGACAGAAAATAGAGTCGGAAGAAATGGGTTATTCTTGCATTGACAGGCTAATAGGATGCTGCAAGGATCAATACTCGGGGCGCCAGCTGTTCATATCAGTGATTTGGCGTTGGGGACCGAATATAATACCTCCAAATTTGCAGATGATAGAAAGCTAAGTGGCACTGTGTGTTGTGAAGAAAATGTAAAGTGCCTTCAGGAGGATTTGGACAGACTTAGTGAATGGGCTAGAGAATAGAATATGAAAGGAAAATGAGGTTAATCACTTTGTTGGGAGAAACAGACATGAACAGTATTTCTTAAGTGGCAAAAGGTGAAAGTGCAAATGTAATCTGGAATCTAGATATTCTTGTTGGTGAGTCACTGAAGGCTAGCGTGCAGCAAGCTACTAGAGAGGTTAATGAAATGTTAGCCTTTATTGCAAGAGGAGTTCAGTGCAGGAGTTGTGAGATCTTGCTTCAACTGTACTGGAATTTGGTCAGACCACACCTGGAATGTTATGTGCAGATTTGGTCTCCTTCTCTCAGGAAATCCATTATTGTCAGAGAGTTCACCAGGCATGTTTGCGGGATAGAGAGATTGGGCAAAATGGGCCTGCTTTCTGAGTTTCGAAAATGAGAGGTGACCTGATCAAAACCGACAAAATACTTAAATGGATGGACAGGGTACATTTGGGTAAGATATTATCTCTGGTTGTGGAGGCTCCAGCACCAAGGGGATCTTATTTAAAAATTAGTGGGATGAGCTTAGGTTCATAGATCAAAGAATCCCTACAGTGTAGAAACAGGTCCTTCAGCCCAACAAGTCCACGCTGACCCTCAGAGCATCCCACCCAGACCCACCCCCCTCTAACCAACCTAATCTACACATCCTTGAACACTGTGGGTAATTTAGCATGGCCAGTCCACCTAGCCTGCACATCTTTGGACTCTGGGAGGAAATGGAGCTCCCGTAGGAAACTCCACACAGTCACCCGAGGGTGGAATTGAACCCATGCCCCTGGTGCTGAGAGTCAGCAGTGCTAACCACTAAGCCACCATGATGCCATGAAGGGGAGCATTTTACTCAGGATTTTGAGCATTTGGAATTCTCTATCACAGAGGACTCTGGAAGCTCGCTCAGTCTTTGAGTACATTTAAGTAGAGATTGGTAGATCTCTGATTACCAGTTATTTACGTGCTAGTAGAGATGGGGTAAGTAAAAGACATTAAAATGTTTGATCATGGTACTAAATGGCGGGGCAGGCTTGATGGGCAGAATGACGTCCTGATCATATTTCCTATACTCGTGCAGATAATTAGGTACCATTTTACATTGTGTATAGAGCTTAGTGCAGAACTCGGAACCCAATCTCTCTCGTGTTGGATGGTGGTGAACTTCTTGATAACACTTGTGGATCTCCCCATGATGCATTCTTTCATAGCTGATCTCAACTTCAGTTGGAACACAGACAGTCGCCACCTGATGTCTGGATGCTGTTGTGATGGTTTACATTATGCAAACCCAGCCTTCTGACAAACAAGCCTTGGCTACTAAAACCAGAGTTGCTTTCAAGAAGACATTGCAATCCAGCAGTCTGTCCTCTTGTTTATTGTGATATTTGCTGATGTGCTGCTGATGGTGCTTGGCAATGAATCCACGGAGTTTAAACATGCACTCCTCTCTTAAGGTTACAGAATTTGTTCACTACCACTGCCACTCTACCAATGTGCTTGTTTTTATTGGTCAGCCCAGACTGCTGCTACCTATGTTGAACTGGTGCAGTCTGGAGCTGGATCGTTGAAGGCCCTGAACTAATCTAGGTCCTTACTGCAAGGCCATCTGTAGTATCTCCCATTGAAAGCCAGCAGCTTCCCACAAGTGATGTTGCACCCACTGAGACAGCACTGTATGGAGAGCTATGCCAGAAAACAGAACCCACAAACGTGCATTAAATTATATTTAACTTGAATTAATGGGGTATGAGCATGACTGTCTGGACCAGCATTTATTGCTGTTGAAGGTAGTGAGGAGCATACTTCTTAAATTGTTGCAGACCATTGGGTGTAGTTAGATCCACAGTGCTATTGGGGAGAAACTTAGAGGATTTTTTACCTAGCGATTATGGAGGAATGGCAGTATATTTCCAAGTCAGGATTTTGAGTGGCATGAGGGAGTTTGTCAGCCATGGTGTTCCCATGTATCTGCCACTCTTCTAGATGATAGTGGCCAAGGGTACCAAAGGACTGTCTCAGGAGCCTTGATGAATTTCTACAGTACATTGTTTTGATAGTACTCATTGGTGCTACTAGGTGTTGGTCATCTTGAGACTGAATGTTGGTGGATGGAGTGCTAATTAAGTGGGCTGCTTTATCTTGGATGGTGTCAAGCTTCTTGAGTGTTTTTGGAGCTGCCCTCATCCAGACAAGTAGAGAGTATTCCATCACATGCGTGGTAGATGGTAGATGGGGCGGAGGTTTCAAGAGGGCATTTCAGTTGCTGCAGGATTCCCAACCTCTGACCTACTATTGTATCCTTGATATTTTTATGGCTCGTCCTGTTGAGTTTCTGGTCAATGGTAACCACCAGGATGTTGACAATGGGAATTTAGTGATGGTAATGTCAAGGAGCAATGTTGTGAGGTGCACTCTCGTTGTTGATGATCACTGCCTGGCCCTTGTGTGGCACAAATGTTACTTGCTACTTGACAGCCAAATCTTGGGTATACTTGCTGCATTTAGACATGCGTTGCTTCAGTATCGGAGGAGTCATAAATGGTGCTGAACGTTGTACAATTATTAGAAAGCTTTCCCACTTCTGACCTTAGAGGGAAGATCATTGGTGAAGCTACTGAAGATTGTTGTCCCGAGGACATTTTCCAGAGGAACAAGTGGTGAAATATCCTGGACTGAGATGATTGATCTCCAAAAACCACAACTATCTTCTTCTGTGCAGCCTATGACTAACCAACAAAGAATCTTGTCCCCACTGGTTCCCACTGAGTCTAAAGTAAAAGAAAACTGTGGATACTGAAGACCTGAAACAAACAGAAATTGCTGGAAAATCTCAGTTGGCCTGGCATCATCTGTGGAGACAAAGCAGAGTTAACATTTCAAGTCCAGTGATCCTTCTCCACACAGCCAGCTGACACCACTCCCGCGTCTGCGCATGCATGAGTCTATTTTGGCATTCTTAATTGCCCATTTGTGGTATGCACACTGTCCATGTTTGACTGTTGGACAATTGTTTATGATTTGTGTCATCAAGGAATGTACTTTTGCTTAAGGGAGTGAGCCTTTTGTTTCTAACGTAGTTTAAATGCAGCTGTGCAAGCATCATGACTGCTGTGAAGATACCTGAGTGATGGGCTCTGTTTTAATAACTCTCAAGCTGAATATTACAGTAGCACTTAGGGCTAACATAAGCAAAGCTATACGCATGCAATAAAGAGGCGCCCTGTGTCATTGGGAAGCCTTCATTCTTATCAAATTGCACTCTCACTTCTTGGTTCTTGCTGACAAGAGAGAATGAAATGTAAGTGACTAACTTTGTGCAATAGTGAATGGCTTAATAGTACGTGTTGCATCTGTCGTGACCTATGACGAAGAAAGGGCTCCAGATAAATAATAGCTCATGGACCAGGTCACCTGCACAGCCACTGGCAGTGCTATTTTTTTCACTGCTCAGAGGCTGTAACTTGGAAGAGTTAAATGAGGACCTCCTTAGTGAAATGGGAGGTGGCTTGTTTCTCACTGGGGCACTGCTCAAGGAATCACTCCCAGAATATTCAGAATGGATATGACCATGAATGTGAACACTTCCTCCCCGCCTCATCCCTCTTGAGGCAGGTTGGCCTTCACAATGTGTCCCCTGCTCATTCTCCTTATCAATACTGCAGGTCAAAGGAAATGCAAAATACAAAGCCATGTCTGGAAACAAGTGCCGTATGCATAATCCTTGATATCAAACCAACGCCCTTCAGCACACATTGCAAGTTTCCTCTGTAGATTTCACCTTTAGTCAATCTTGGAAACCACTGAACCATTCCCCCACAATTGCGGTATAGAAAATGATTGATAATTAAATCAACTAAATGACCTCTTTAAATGCTACAACTGCTGGCTTGTTAATCATGTTGCTGAGCAGTCACTGGAGAATTGAGTTCCAACATGACAATGCTGATGTTAATTCAGCCTTATATTCTAGTGTCACTATCTACTTATTCTACATAGTTCAGACACATGTCCCTCTGGATGTGCAAATACCGTACATTGAAAACATTGTGCTAAGAGAATTTGATAGCATTTACATCCAGCTTGGATGACCATTATTTATAAAACTAAGATGTTAACTGGAAATTCACCTATTTGTTCAAGCTCATATCTGGCTTCGTTTATTTTCCAGCACTGATTTGTTGTTCATCTGCCATTAGGTGTTGCACTTCTACCGTTTGTTGATGAACGACGGCTTAGAGCAGCTCTGGAAACAGTTTACCCTGATCTCACTCCTGATGAAAGTAAGAATTATGATAACTGCATTGGGTTTACTGGGTCATTGTTGAGGTTTATGTGTTTTTCTTGCATTAATATGGTTCAAAAAGTCAATAATGGATTGATGCCTTTGATTCAGTATAACTGAATCAACAGCCGTTGATGCATCGAATATATGCTTTTTGTTTGACAGCACAGTACTTGAGCATTGCTGTAAAAAGACCCACTTTGTCAATTTTTTTCATCTTGCACTAATCAGGACAATTTGCAACAAAAACTAATGTAAAGGGGAAACCAGATTTACACATGTGCATGCACGTGCACATACACACAAATTGCTGGAAAGGTCTGGCAGCTGTGGAGAGAAAGCAGAATTAGCATTTAGGGTCCACTGACTCTTCTTCAGAGCCTCCTTTGTGAAGAAGGGTCACTGGACCCAAAATGTTAATTTTGCTTTCCACAGATGCTATCAGACATGCTGAGTTTTTTCAGCAATTTCTATTTCTGTTTTTGATTTCCAGCATTTGCAGTGCTTTGGATTTTTGTGCAATATTTTCACTGTTTAAGAGGAGGGTGCTGTTTGCTTACCAACTGAACTCTGATTGGTAAGTGCATTAACGTGGAGAATATGCCAATTAAATGATGACTGACAGTTACTGTCAACGTTGGTTAAATTTTAAACCAGGTAAATTGATTCTGATTGGTCGAGGTATTGAGCTGAGGAGTCAATCAAAAAAATGACTGATATCTGTTTTGTTGAATTGAAGCATGCACAGTTAGTGTACATGTTCTTTGTGTTGCAAAGAAGAGTCCAGAGTACGAATATCTGTAGCTTCTAGTACACACATGTGCCATACTGCAAGACTGACTCACAGTCCTGAATTGGTTGTCAGCCAATTCTTTGCACACACAAGATTATTTAGCAGATGTTGTCCAGTCACTGAATCATGTCGACTGATGGCACTACAATGAGTTTTGCAAGCACGAACTGATTGGGTATAGCGAGCAGTTCAGCTAAACAGATGTGCGGTTTGATACAATCCCACGGGTCTTTGGTACATATGACTGAAGTATCTAGCATCACACTAGCACTAAAATTCATATACCTCACTGATCTTTTGTGTGATGGGTTGACATCCTTTTGGCTTGATGGCAGTATTCTATTAGTTGTGCATGTTAACAGTACAAAACACTTAACTTTACCCATTGCTCAGACCATTGAGATTTTACCCCTCTAGGTTAATCTGAGTCCGCCTGCGTACTTCTCAGGACCTAATGTGATGGCCCTGGATCTGTTCGTGAGTTTGTGCAAGAGAGAAATTATGGGTAGACATTATCCCACAGTTTGGTTTTGATGTGGTCTGTTTCAGCATCTAGCTTGCTTGGACCCTGTTTTCTGATCTGGTCAATCTTGCAGAAACTGCAGATGTGTACTAGCCAGTGAAGATCACGCCAGTCAGCTAGTCGTTGTAAACCTTCAACACACTGTCAAACAGTTGATGTGATTCAGTGATTAGACAAAACTTGCTAAATAACCCTGAATACATGAAGAATTACATTGACATCCAGTTTGGGATTGTCACTTGGACTCGCAGTGTGGCACACTTGAATATACTGGAAGCTACGTAATGAAGACTCAGGGCTGTCTTTTTTTTTAAGGCAGAAAAAATGTGTACGCACACTGTCTGTTTCAGCTTAAAATAAGTGATGACCATTTTATGATTTATTTTTCCAGGCAATGCCTTGACCAAACAGTCAGCGTGCCCGTTTTAAAATTTAAACAAAGTTTGGCAACTAACCGTGTATCATAGTGTAACTGAGATTTTCCATGGTAATGCTAATCAGAGCCAACTTGTCAGCCAATAAGTACTCTTGTCATACTACATATATGTTGTTTTCTGTTTATGCTTATGTTTCTCGCATATTGTCCTGATGAGCGTGAGATGGAAAGTTTTGACAAAACGTATTATTTTCAGCTTTACTTGAGCTTCTTTGTGTAAGGTGTGAGATAATATTTTAAAAATGGCTGTCGTGTTTATGGAAATAATAGGGTTGATTAAAAGCCTCTTGTGGATCTCTGCTCCAGAAGTAAACATAACACTGCATGATTGAATCCTGAACAAGGGTTGCTAGAAGTAGTTGAATAGAACTGAATTTTTGAATATCTTGATTTTTAGTTCGACGAAATAGTCTTGGAAGTGATGAGCTGTTTGTTGGAAAACACCATAAGTTGTTTGACTTCATTGTCGAATTGCAAAATAGTGGTGCTCAGGTGGGTAATTTGTATAATTTTGTTGTTTCTCACTGCTTTTTAAAATAAGTGCCCTTATTAAATTAAATTTGTGATTATAGGGTGTAGAGATGTCTCCTGAACTTTGCCATGGTATTAAAGGCCTTCTCACATTACAGAATGATGTAATAAAGCCAGGAAAGTAAGTCTTCATTTTTGTTTAAAGTATAGGGATTTCTTAGTAATATACAGATATATCAACAGACTGCTAATTTTGTAATCCATTATGGTTGCCAGTATAGACAATTGCGGAGGAGAATTATGTCTTCAAAATGTTTAAGGTTCATTTAAGGCTAATTTGCTATAAAAAGTTGTTTTCAGTTCTAAAGGCACCCTGACTAGTTTAGTGCTTGATTTTGGACTAGAAAGTTGGCATCAGAATTAATAGTTGCTTGAACAAGCATGTATTGAACAAACAAGTATGTATTCTTGGATATGTGCTTGCATAATTTTCTACTTGGGAAGAAAAAGCATTTTTTAAGGTGGTGCTGGCATGGTTAGGCAAAAGGATGTATTTCCTTGTGCACATAAATTCTGCTGAATTGGGCAAGTCACTGGCTCAATGCTCCAGTTTTAACTGAATGTGAATGCAGAGAGAAGTAATTGAGCTTATAAAGATAAACCAGCATGGGAAGTCACATCTTTTGTAAATGATTGCCTGAATTTTATATACATGTATATCTATATATCTATGTGTATAAATTTACTTTTAGAACAGTGGAATCTACTATACCAGCATTGCAAGACATTACCCAGAATAACGCATGTAGGTGAGTGGAAATTTTGTTTGCTGTACTTACTCTTACTTTTGGTGATGCAATTATTCTGTTTTGGTTGATGTTATACATGATAAAAGAAATCTGCTTTATGCACACTTTCACTTCCTTCCTTGCAGTATGTTATTCAAGGATCCTCAATTTGAAGATGGCTATGTATTCAAAGCTTCTTTCTTAGCTGGAGCAGTGTAAGTAGCATTTTTCAAAACAAACTTTTCTGACTTTTGAACTTTGTTTAAAAATATAGCATTTAAGGTAGAAGCTTTGCATCATGAAAACAATCTGGCTGCCAGTGGTTTTTATGCATTGAGAAATCTATTAAAACGTCAACGCGCACATGCTTATGAAAACCGTAGAATCATTCAGACAACAAAAACTTATGTTACTTCTCTGGTCTAAATTGAGTTAGCCAATTTAGTTTCTCATGGTGATTTGATTAGAGAGGAGAAATAAGGTTTGCTGAATGTCCACCTATACCTGTTGAAACCGCGGTTTTTTGAATAACATCATTGTGGGGCACCTGTAAAAGCCTCAGTTCTCACAACCATATAACCATACAGTATTATCCGGGCTGAGTTGAGAAAGGTTCTGCTGCTTGCATAGCTATATTCCACTACTAACTACCTAATTTATGGAAAGAACATATAGAAGGGAACAAAAAGTATCAGTGTTGTTAAAAAGTATGTCAGTGGAAGTTAATACTTATGATGCATCTATAGGTTGGATGCTTGAAATGTTGCTTTCTTTCATTTAACAGCCATATTTCTGGTTGTTGTGAGTGATCTATTAATAGAAAAATGCATAATGTGCAAGGAACAATTGCCAAGAGGTTAGAACAGAAAAGGGAACGTGTGAGGAAAGACGAATGGATTAAAAAGAGTATTCCAAAGGTCTTATCTCAACGGAGGATAGTTAAATCAATGGTGGGACTGCTTTCAGAATTTTTCTGTAGACGGAGGGCATTATTAACATACCTGTACTTTGCAGCTGACTTCAACTTTACAGATCTCTGGTTGATGTTTTCTGTATTATTTTGGAAACCTGATTTTAGTCGGGATATTAGCGTGGGGTGCCCAGGATGAGGTATATTTTGTGATGTGAAGAGGAAAACACTCAAAGTTAAGGAGAGCTCTGAAACAGACCTCAAAACTGTTAGAGATTTCATCATAACAAGAAGGAAGTAATGCATTCCCTTACAAAGTGTGGTGATAATCAGAGCTCACAGATGTAATATTATTGGCAAAAGTACCAGATGGAAAATGAGAAAATTCTTCACACAAATTATGTTGTGGAATGTCTTGCTTGAAAGGCTGGTAGAATTAGATTTCATAAGAACATTTTAAATGATAATTGGCATGTGCTTATAGAGAATTATTTTGTAAGTTTACGGGAAGAAGTTTGGAGTGTGGAACTAAATTTGGACAGCCCTTTAGACAAACGAGCAGGACAGGCTGAATGAGCTCCATCTGAGCTGTACTATGTTTCTGTGCAATAATTATTGAACATTTGGAACAAAAATACAAAATGCTGAAGAAACTCAGCAGATCTGGCAGCACCTCTAAAGCGAAACAGTTAACATTCAAGTCCAGTGATGCTTTGTCAGAATGGACTGAACTCAAAACGTTATCTCTGTATCTGTCCTAACAGATGCTGCTAGACCTGCTGAGTTTCTCCAACATTTTGTTTTTGTTTCAGATCTCCAGCATCTGCAGTCATTTCGTTTTACTTTTCTCTTTCAGAAAACCTCCAAAAGTGTTGAAACCATCTGATTGGGAGCAATCTAATCAAAAGCAGCCTTGGAGGCCACGACTCGGCTTTAACCCAAATCGGCATCAAGTACACTTGGACCAAGCAGCGTTTAGAACATTGGGGTATGTAACATTCCAAGCTGGCAAATGTAAGAGCTCAGTGAAATAATTTGACTAGCAGTATTATTTTAGCAACTGTCGTGTTATCCCAGCAGCTTTGATGTTTCTTCCTAATTCACTTGGGATACAGAGTTAAGGCAGGAATCATGTCCCACAATGCTGCTTTAGTATACAATACTGACTACCAAACCCGCTCCCTGCCACTCCCAGCCACATGCATGCACACACACATACCACCCCTACCTAATAATTGATCTAACTCCACAATTAAACTGTCTGTTTTTAAGAACATTTTTACTCTGGAGAGTGAAGTGGCAATCAGATTATTCACATGGTGACCTGTTCCGATAACAATCAGTCAATCAGGTATCATCACTGCAGCCATTGCCCTTTTTGTCACAGTGAAACCTGTTGCAGAGTTTGATGTGATTGTTTTCAACCAACAGTTGAGTTAATGTGTTCAATACATTTGCTCTTTTAATAATTTTGGGCACAATGACCTTGGTATTTGATTTTCAACAACAGGTTAAACGGAAATTGGAATGCGAGTTGGAACGTTTGCAAAATTGATCTTGTAAATACTCAAGGGACATAAATTTTCTCCATCATTAGATAGAAATCAGCCTTTCCTCTGATTCATAGCGAGATTGACCAAGGGAGCAGAATATATAAATCCTTTATTGTCAACCTGGTAATGGTATTGATACAGATTTTAGTTGATCTTGAAGCAGCTCCCAAACTCCTAGACCTATTTGGTATGAAAATAGCTTTTTTTCCACATGCAAATTGCAGGCTCCTGTGCAATTTTAACATTTTGCAATGTACAGACTATGTGCCAGTACCTATGTGGGTACAGCAAGACTGAAAAGTCGCATAGTGTGACATTGCATGTCACATTCCCAATGGAACAGTGCCAGTGTTTGTGTTCTACGTGAACCTCTTCCTACCCTTCTAGCATTCTTTTGATTCTTTGTTTATCTAGCTTCCAGAGAAATGCATAGATGCAATTCATCTCAACTACTCCTTATACTGCTCTGTGGCTAGAGAAACTTTCTTCTGAATTCTCTATTGTATTTATTTGTGACTGGTTCATAAATATACAGTATAGGTCTCGAGGAGGTATTAGTGACGATCTTACATTTATGCCCCAAATTCTGCACTTGGAAATGTCTTCCCTGTGTCTGCTTTGCCAAATTCCTTCATAATTTTAAAGACCTCCATCAGGATCCCCCTACTGTGATTATCTGGAGAAAATAGCTCGAAATTTTCAATCCTTCCTTTAGGTTTAACCACTCAGTTCGATTCGCAGTCATAAATCAATAAAAACTTGGCTTTCAGTATGAAGTTTTTCTGTGGAAAATTCAACAGTACTGTTTTGGATATTGAACTTAGACACTAAGGTGTTAATATTTAGTTTTGGGAGCCATGTTTCACATCCTTCAAAGCTGCAGGATATGGATTATTGAGAAAGCCATTGGCTTCAGTTCCAATCACTCATAGCAAACTACATTCTTATATTTGTTAAATTGTTTTAGCATAAAAAGAATAACCTAGTTTGTATTATATGGACCAAGTGTACATATTGTTTCTTTAATTTTGTTTTAGCCATGTTATGTCAAAAGATCGCTCTCAAGGAGGAAGTGGTGTTTACAGTTACACCCCTCCACCTCTTTATCAACAAGCGAAAAATTCTCGGCCCCCATTGATGAGAGCACCACCATCTCTTACTGTCCCATTACCAAGTAAGTTATTTGACAAACCTGATTTACAGATTAAGTAGTAAATAATATGTAAAGTAAGGCCTAAAATTGACAAATACAGGATTCTGTCTTACATATGAAAAATAAAACTTGTGTAAATAGTTAAGCACTCTAGGCAGCGACAGTAAACTTGGCATTTTAGTCAGTGGCCCTTTTGAAAATGAGTTGCAAAAACTGGTAAACCTATTTAAACTTTGCTTGCTGATCTCCATGCTGGCTGAAATAGTAAATGTTTCACCTCAACAATTTCACACTGCCCTTGCAAGTAAATACCCAATCTCCTCCAAATGCTAGTATATGTTGGTGGTTTACAAGAACATGCACTTTTCCTGCAACTTGATGTTTGGAACTCTAGTTGGAGTCCCCTTCTGCAACAACATTCAAGCTGTCCTAATCAAATAATATTCTCTAAGATGGTGATTGTGTTGTACTTATTCCACCTCAGTGGCTCAACTGTGCTACAGGTTTTGACATAGTCAAGCGTAGTTTCCTTTGTCTTATCCGTCTTAGTGGGGCTGCTCTTGATATGTTTGACTCGCAGTTGTCAAGTCCTAGATACAATATTAGAGCAGAGGCTTCTGTTGCTAACCCAGTGTACGAAGTCTGGAATCCTTTGAGATTCAATTTTTTTCTGCTACAGACAGCTGCATCTGAACACATGACATTAGCTTTCACTTGTATGTTAGTGATATCTTCTTTTGTGTAAAATCTCAGCCATTGCATTCTTGCTGTATTGTCAGATTGCTTGTCCTGCATACAGTCTTAGATGAATTGCGATAAATTACAGCCAAGCTTTCAGAAGAACCAACAGATGTATCCAGTTCTACCTCAGATTCTGCACCTTTTCCTTGAACTTCATCCTCCTCACTGGGTGCTGTCTTAGGTCACATCAATTGTTTACAACTTTAGCATCACGTGGCAACATTGCAGTTCTGGAAATCCTTTCCTATCCCTTTTCTGCCTCATGATCTTTCTTAAAATGCAGTTCTTTAACCAAAATCAGTTTTTCAGCTTGGCCCCTATTTTCATCTTTCTGTATCACTTGAGCAACTTTAGGAGCTTTTCTATGTTAATTGTATTATGCAAGTGTAAGTTCTAATAATGAGATTTGCATTTTCTGTTTTCCCTACCTCTGCAACCTCCTTCAGCCCTACAACCTTCCAAGATCTGTGTTCTGCTAATTCTGGTCTCTTGCACATCCCCAGTTTTGATCCCTGTGCCATTCATGCCGGTGTCTTCAGCTACCTGGTTGTGAGCTCTGGAGAATTTTGTGTAAGACCCTCCGTCTTTCTCTCCTTTTTAAGACATTCCTTGAAGCCTACATCTGAGGAAGCCTTTGATCACTTATCCGATCTTCTGCCTAAGTGACGAGTCAAAGTTTGTTTGGTTAGATTCTGAAGCATTTTTGAGGTGTTTTGTTGGGCAAGTTGTTGAGCATGGCTGACACTTTGGTTTGCTGTTTTCTTGCCTATGGAGTGTTGATAGGGAACTATCTAATCTGATCCCATTCACAAAGTTGTTTTATCCGTAAGACTCCTGAGCTCTTCTCAACCCAATTGTACACCAGAGGTGAGATGGGAATTGATGCAAATAGAGTTGTTGGTTCATCCAAAAATTCTGTTTATTTAAAAAAAGTAAAGTTGCTTGCATTAATGTGGCAACCGTCATGTGAAGTTAAATGTCTGAGCATCTTTCAGTTGACTTGGGAGACGGCTTACACAATGAAAAAGCTGGGGTTTTAAGTTTTTAGACACTTTTAAGTGCAGCTAATCTCACCTTCCTATACTTCATCCGGTCTGTCTGTAAGGGCTTCAGCTTAACAGCTGATCCAGCCCTTGAACTATAATGCTTGAACAGGTCCTCATTGTGTAGTTTTCTATGCCTCCGTACCTGCATGTACTGAAAGGTCAGTGCTTCTCACTGTGATATTTTGCCCTGAGAAAGATGTGTGATTGTTAGCCATCCTGGCAATATGGAGACCTTCACCTGGCTTTCTGATAGTTAAAAACATGCTGCAACATAATCTGTTCTGTTATAATGCCTGTTTTTTCAACACGAATTGGCTTTAATGCGATTGAAGAATTTAGACAGCTGTTTGAAGAACGCGAACTTTCCTAAACTGTATTGGCTCCAACGCGATTCCAGGACCATTAGTTTAAATGGTGCAGCTATTGAACAATTTTCTTATAACATGAGATTACACTTGATCAGAACTATTGTGTTATATTAGAACGGACTATATCCCATCAACCAAAGCAATATTTCGTTTTCCTGGCACTTTGGTTTTTATTGATACAATATGATAAGAGTCATGTGATAGAAAATGATCTGTGGAAAATTAGTCTTCTGTCTTGCATTCCTGTCTGATTTTCAAAATTGACCGCAGAAGAAGCTGGGATTCGTTGCCCAGGATGATTTTTGCCTTCTGTACCTCCCAGTTTCTTTCACTATTTGGAATTGTTACAGTGCAGACAACCTAAAAAGAAATGAGCACTGATCAAAGAAGTAAGGTGAAGGGAGAGATCAAAAGAGTGTTTTTTAAAGGAGTTTCAGAATTCAGGAATGTTAAATTGCACAAATATAAACCGACATGTTGCAGTTTCTGTGGTAGCCATTGAGGAGAACTCGTTTTTAATGTTCACTGCATTTTAAAGAAGATTATAAATATCTGGTCACGCGATCTTGCCATTGCCTTTCCTGGCTATCATTTCATTCTTTTTGCGCGAGTCAATGACATCTGTATTGTTGTCATTGGCATTAGTGCATCTCTTATGTTTCTGTTCAGTTATGGGGTAATAGTGTTTTTTTAATGTCACCAGTGCACATTGAAATTTGTATAGAACACAACCAGTTAATTCCCATTTATTTTCTACATTTCATTTGAAATGGTTAACACAATAAAATCATCATAATTCCTCTATTATCTGCAGCCTCCATACCACCACCACCACCTC
>JAHRHZ010000275.1:18249428-18313161 GCA_024137785.1 Ginglymostoma cirratum
CCCCCGGTAGTCCACTGACTGCCTTTGGAAAATTGCATAATAGGCTTGTGGTGCTGAGAATTTTATTGGAAGGACAGAACGGTCAATCATTGTTATTTTCTTTCCCCCTCAACCCTAAAATATATAATGTGGGTGTTTCCATCAGCAATCTTTGATTTTCCTGGGATATTTCAGTCTACATGCTGCTGATGAATTGTCTGAGTGCTGATAACTTGTGGGAGTCAAGTGCTGTCTGCAAGCACTCGATGTGAATAGCGTATTTGGTTTTTGCCATCCAAAATTGAATCTGATTTATGACATGCTTTCATTTCTGTAAGCTCGCCAATTAACTACATTTGAAAATTGGTTTTGATTAGTGCAATCAGTAAACACAAAGGCTTTTTACTGATTGTCACACTGATTGGAAGAGTTCTCACTTCAGTTCACAGTGGAAATGTTAACAAACATCTAAAAATGTGGTCTAATAGCATTGAAAAGTGATGAGCTTTTCTTTCTGCAATTTAATGTTCAATTGTATAAAATAAAGCTTTTTTGAAAACTTGACATTGCTACTAGGTGAATCAGTGTGTTTTCCTGTAATGTACCATATGCTGCTGAAGTTAAATCAGCATTTTCATTTTACAGATTGGTATCTTGATTTGTATTCCCCCTTCCTGTAAAAATATGGGTAATTGTTCCAAGATTTTCATAAGCCCCAAAACCTAATCAACCTCTGTCTTAAGTAATGGAAAAACTTTGAGTTTGAATCCTCATTAGAATGGGTAAGAAGCTTGTACAGGAGCAGCATGTTTAGCATCATGTCGCAAATTTATGGAAATATTCAATTTGGAACTGTGATTTCTATATTGTGTTAGAATTCCACAAACATTCAAAAAGCAAGTCTCAGTTGCCTGTTTTAAATACTGAACTTTATGCTTAAACGTGGAATTGCTGCAATTTCATCTTTCCAGAAATACTATATTCATGAAATACTATATTCATAACTTGGATCAGATATATTTGCGTTTCTTTGTTTGCCATTGTGCGATATAGTACAATGTCAATAAAGTTACTGGGAAGTCCTTCCTGTATGTTGGGAATTATAATACCTTATTACCAAGATTTCAATGTATGGTCTTCGCTGGAGTTATGTTCTTGCGAGCATGACGTAAATTCATTCCTGTATCGTGTATATTCAAACTGAATACTGATTAAAGTCCATCTGGAGACATATACCAATTGTGAGTAACTTTGCCCACAGTGAATCATTGGTTGCAGTTAACAATGTAAGGCCTGGGGATGGGGATAGGATGTCAGATCTGCCTCCAAAATTTTTTGAATTATAAGGAGAGAGTACTGTTTTAATAAGCAATTGTTTTAAGTTCTCAGCGTAAGTAAAAGGTGGTGTTGTATCTTTTTAGGATATCGTCCTTACTACTACTACTAGTACTTATCGTGGGCAATCACCTATAGCAACCATTTGTCATCTCACTTACAAAGACACGACTTAAAATCTATCCCATGCACCAGCTATTTTGGGCAGCCTAGTGTTTATTGATATAAACACTCTATGACTTTGAAGCAAAGTGCTTCAGCACTTCAGACCATAAGAAATAGGAACAGGATTGGACCCTTCTGCCATTCAACAGTGTAATGGTTGAGCCAACATCCTTCGCATCCATTTTCCTGCCGTTTCCCTGTAGTCCTTGATTCCCCGACTGATATCTATCTCAGCATTAAATTTACACAAGGGCTCTGCCTCCACACCTCTGTTGGAAGGAGTTCCAAAGACACTTAACCGTCCGATAAAATAAGTTCGGGCACCTTTAATTCTGAGACGATGCCGTCCCATCCTAGACTGTCTCATGAGGGGAAACATTCAGCATTTACTCTGTCAAGCCACTTAAGAATTCTGTACGTTTTAGTGAGATCACCTTTCATTTTCTAAGTTCCAATAAATCCCACCTTATTTAACTTTTGTTTATAAAGCAGTCTTTCATTCTGAGGATCATCCTAATAAACCTTCCCTGAAATGGGTCCAATAAAATATATTTTCTTTAAATAAGGAGGCCACAACTGCTCTCAGTATTCCGGATGTGGTCTCAACAGCATCCTGTACAGTTGAAGTAAGATTTCTCTACTCCAATACTCCAACCTCCTTGAAATAAGGTGCAACATTCAACGAACTTCCCTGATTGCCTGCTGTACCAGCGCGCTGGCCTTCATTGTTTTGGGCACAAGTATCCCCAAGTCCCTTTGTGTTTCCGTTTTTCTGGTCTCTTGTTTCCCCTCCAAGTTGAAAACTTCGCATTTTACCACATTAAACTCATTCGTCAATTTTTTTGCCCACATTCTTAACCAGCAATATATCTCTGCAAACTGTTTGTATCCCTCTTGCAATTTGCTTTTCAATCTCTTTTTGTGTCCATCTGTTTTGTCTCCAATCAGTTGTTTGTGCTGTAAACAACTGGATTTTGTAGGTTACAGTCCAAGCAGCTGATGGAGACTTCAGACTCCTCAATCATACTGGCAATATGAGTGGGACTGTATTTTTCTTACAGTTAGGATTCCACTGAGAAAGGGAAACTACGTCAAAATTCAGTCTCCAAAATGGAAATAATGCTTTAAATATAGTCATGTAAATTGTCCTCTGCTATGTCTGGCCAAAGATCAGGACCGTGGGGCTGAAGTGTAATCAGAATCTCTAAGGAGCAGAACTCTCAAATCCCTATCTGAAATGGGGAGGGGTGAAGATGGGGGTGCGGGGTGTGGAAATCTGTTACATGTGTACACTGAGGAGCTTGGACTTCTCAAATCCACAGAAAATTGGTGGTGAAGGTAGTAAATGTTGAAGGTGGTTGATGGGGTGCCATTTCAAGCAGTCTTTATCAAGTTTCTTAAGTGCTGTTGGAGCTCCACCCATTGTGGGTGGCTTGTTCTTTAGACGGGTGGTGTGGACCCAATGAGCCAAACAGCCTGCTTCTACACTGTAGGGATTCTTTGATTCTGAAGCTCAAGTCTTCATTTGGGAGTGTCAAGTTTGCTGGGCAGAATGAAGCCAACAGTTTCAGACTCCAAGCATAACTACTGTCAAAGACAAACACCGAGAAGTTAAATGGTTATATTTGAGATTTTTTAATTCCTCAACTTTTCCATGAATTGAACAAAATATGATGAAAACAAAATACCGTTTGCAGCATGAAACCATTCAAACTTGTTTCTACACAGTTATCCTATTGCTGTCATTAAAGGTAATTTATGTTGTACCTCCCCAGATTGATATTGTTACTTGGGAATGAAGGAATGGGATTAAACCATTCCACAATTAAAAGGTCACAGACTTCTCATCGGATTGTGGCTGATCTGCACTAGAACTGCCTGTGTACCCGCTCTTGCATCATTTCCCTTGAGCCTTTAAGTGAAAACATTTCAGATTTAAATTAACAATTGATTCAGGATCAATTGTCATTTATTAATGAGTATTCCAAACTTCTGTCATCCTTTTGTGTTTCCTGATTTCTGAAAGTCTGGATCTATGTTTTTATATTATGCCGTCTCATCCGAGATTCCATAAACAGCCGAAAAAATTTATCTCTATCTCCTCCATAGGCCTCCCTGAATATTTTGAAACCTTTGATTACATTGTCCCTTAATAAGCTAACGTCTGGGAATGCCATCTCAGCTGGTGTAATTTCTCCTATAAATTTAATCCATGAAGATTAGATATGACATATCTGCTCCATGCATGACCATTATATCCTATCAGAGGTGTGGTATCCAAAATTGGTTGAAGTAGCACAGGTGTGGTCTAATCAGAGCTTTATAGAAGTGAAGCATAACTTATTTTCTTTAGGTAAGGTCTGCATTTGTCCACCATCCCTAATTGCTTAGAGGGTAGAACATAGAACATAGAACAATACAGCGCAGAACAGGCCCTTCGGCCCTCGATGTTGCGCCGACCTGTGAACTAATCTAAGCCCATCCCCCTACACTATCCCACCATCATCCATATGCTTATCCAAGGACTGTTTAAATGCCCCTAATGTGGCTGAGTTAACTACATTGGCAGGCAGGGCATTCCACGCCCTTACCACTCTCTGAGTAAAGAACCTGCCTCTGACATCTGTCTTAAATCTATCACCCCTCAATTTGCAGCTATGCCCCCTCGTACAAGCCGACGTCATCATCCTAGGAAAAAGACTCTCACTGTCCACCCTATCTGATCCTCTGATCGTTTTGTATGTCTCTATTAAATCCCCTCTTAGCCTTCTTCTCTCCAAGGAGAACAGACCCAAGTCCCTCAGCCTTTCCTCGTAAGACCTTCGCTCCAGACCAGGCAACATCCTGGTAAATCTCCTCTGCACCTTTTCCAATGCTTCCACATCCTTCCTGTAATGGGACGACCAGAACTGTACGCAATATTCCAAGTGAGGCCGCACTAGCGTTTTGTACAGTTGCAGCATGACATCACGGCTCCAGAACTCAATCCCTCTACTAATGAAACCTAGCACACTGTATGTCTTCTTAACAACACTATCAACCTGGGTGGCAACTTTCAGGGATCTATGTACCTGGACACCAAGATCCCTCTGCACATCCACACTACCAAGAATCTTTCCATTGACCCAGTATTCTGCCTTCCTATTATTCTTCCAAAGTGCATCACCTCACATTTATCTGCATTGAACTCCATTTGCCACCTTTCAGCCCAATTCTGCAGTTTATCCAAATCTCCCTGCAACCTGCAACATTCTTCCACACTGTCCACCACTCCACCAACTTTAGTGTCATCTGCAAATTTACTAACCCATCCACCTATGCCTGCGTCCAAGTCATTTATAAAAATGACAAACAGCAGTGGTCCCAAAACAGATCCTTGTGGCACACCACTAGTAACCGGACTCCAGGCTGAATATTTCCCATCAACCACCACTCGTTGCCTTCTTTCAGAAAGCCAGTTTCTAATCCAAACTGCTAAATCTCCCTCAATCCCATGCCTCCGCATTTTCTCCAATAGCCTACCATGTGGAACCTTATCAAAGGCTTTACTGAAGTCCATGTACACCACGTCAACTGCCCTACCCTCATCCACATGCTTGGTCACCTTCTCAAAAAACTCAATGAGGTTTGTGAGACACGACCTGCCCTTGATGAATCCATGTTGACTATCTCCAATCAAATTGTTGCTTGCCAGATGATTATAAATCATATCTCTTATAATCCTTTCCAAAACTTTTCCTACAACAGATGTAAGGCTCACTGGTCTATAAACAGATGTAAGGCTCACTGGTCTATAATAAAGGGTAGTAAAGAGTCAACAATATTGCTGTGGGTCTGAAGTCTCGAACAGGCCAGACCAGCTAAGGATGGCACATTTCCTTCCGTAAAGGACATTAATGAACCAGATGGGTTTTTATGACCATCAATGATAGTTTCATTTCTGAGAATGAGCTTTATCTTCCAGAATTTAAAATCCGACAGCTGTGATGGTAGGATTTGAACCTGTGTCCCGAGAGCATTAGCCCTATTGTGTGGGTTGTTAGTTCAGCAACATTACCACGGCATTACCATTTCCTCTGTTACCCACATGTATCCTATTCCTCTGGGTATAAAGGCAGCGTTTCTGTAGTCTTTTTTTGATACACCAAGTGACCATCCTTGACATTTTAATTTGTGTACCTGGTACCCGTGTGCTTCCAGGCATTCACTGTTTCTGGCTTTTTATTTTTTTGAAGAATAATGTTCCATCCTTTTTACATCAACAGTATTGGGCTTCATATTTGCCTACATTAGCTACAATTTTACCCATTCTCTTTTATTTTTGTAATTTTATGCTTCCCTCTACACTGCTTACATTTGCATGTATTTGCACTACTTACAATTATCTTTGCATCATTGTCAAATTAGGATATGTCGATTACTATTTCATCATCTAAGTCATTAATAAATAGTGAATAGTTGAGGACGCAGTACAGATTGCCTCTAACTGCATTGATTTTCTTTTACATAAAAGGTGCCTTGTTTTGCGATGATACATTGGAGTGCCAATGTGCAGTGACACAACAGTGGATGGTGGGAACTCCCAACACCCTTTTGCTGAGTTCTTTCTGCAATATTGATGTAATGAATGCTAAGTGAAAGGCACGTATCTCTCCAAGGTAGAAAGAATTGTTAGTCAGCGCCATAGTAAACCTCTTAATAGATAAAATGAAGTCAAGGTTAGGTGTTATCACACAAAACAGGAAAGGAATGGGTGAAGGAGAAGAAAGCATTGCAGCTTTAGATATATCTGACAGTACTTATGCTGCATTCCAGCATTATTAAGTGTAGAACTGAATTTGATTAATGGATGATTTAAAGTATTAAAATTTATGATTTATAATGTATTTGAGAATATAATCTGAACTATAACCTGAAATTGTCATTTTGTAAATGACAAGATTGCTTAATGACTGAATAAACCTTAGATAATTTACTGAATGTAATCCCATTCAGTTAAAATTGTTCTTGCTGCTTTTCTCTTGGCAACGTCAAACAAAATTGAATGGTATGCTTAATATGCCTGACCATAAGGGTGACCTAAACTAACGCAAAGCACAATAAAGTCAGCTAAACTGAATTGGTAACTTCTGTCAAAATATTGTCCCAAAGGTGAGGGATGATTTGAGGTAGAAATTTAACATAAGCCATTTTGGGAGTCTGCAGTCAGCACCAAGCATGTCCAAGCTAGTGTAGAATAGCTGTATGACGAACAGAGAGAGTTTCAGCAATTTCGAGAGTGCTCATCGCAACTTTGATCTAAAAGTGGAGAAAAGAGCTGAACCCAAGAGGGTAAAGCAAGAGTGAACCAGCCTTGACCTCAAGTCAGCAGTTGACGAAATGACATCAAGATGGTGGTGTTGGTTGTGGGGTGGGGTTGCGTGGGGGGAGGAGGGGGATGGCCCCTGTCAACTCGTTAGAATCTCACTTCCATGAAGCAAGATGGTTTTGCTTTTTGGCGAACAATAATCTCAGTCCCAGGTCATCTGAGTAGGATTTCCTCACTCTACCATGTTTTCTCATGAACCTGTTTAGAAGTGTCATTGCACACCTCTGGAGCAGGTGGGACTTGAGCCCAGGCCTCCTGGTTCAAATGTAGGGACACTACCGTTGCACCATAAGAGCCCCATTCCTTGGGATAGTGTCCTGGGACTGATCATCTTCAAATGCTTTCATCAAAGTTCCTTCTTCCAGTGTAAGGTCAGAACTGATGATAGTTGCTGATGATTACCAGTTCCACTGACCACTTCTCAAATTTGGAAGCCAATAAGTAGCAAGACCTGGACAACAATCGGGCTTGAGTGGAGAAGTAACACACAACATTTGCACCTCATGAGTATCAGGCAGTTGCTATCTTTAGTGAGAGGCAATCAGACCATTTCCCCATGACGTACCATTGCACTGTCATTACTGAACTACCCACCACCAAGATCTTGGTTGCGACTGTTGCCCAGAAACTGAGCTAGATTGGCTATATAAGTATTGCAGTTTCAAAAGCAGGTCAGAGGCTTGGAATTCTGAGGCAGGTAACTCACCTACTGACTTCCAAAGCCTGTCCACCATCTACAAGGCACAAGAAATGATTTTGATGAAATACTTTGTTTGTTAGGTGTCCGATCCATCAACTTAAACATTGACTCCCTCCACCACCAATGCGTGATAATAAGTATTATATACATGATGCACTGTAGCAACTTACCAAAGCTCCTTCAACAGCACCTGCCTAATTTATGGACAGGGCAGCAGGAACATGGGAGAACACCACCACCAGCAAGGTCCCCTCGAAGCCACAAGCTGGCCTGACATGGAACTGTATCTTTGTTTCTTCACTGCCCTGGTTAAAATCCTAAGATTTCCTTACCAGCAACACTGTTAGTACACCTGCGTCAAATGGACTTCAGTGGTTCATTAAGACAGTTCACCACCACCACCTTGAGGGTAATAGGGAAGACCCACAAACTCTGACCTTGTCAGCAATACCGACAGGCCATGATGGGAAAATGAATTTTTAAAAATTATTTTAAAAGTAAGGCTTTTTGCAACAAATTTTTGCAGTCGATAAAAAGGTAATCTCGGGCAGTAAAAAGGCATTGATTATTTAGTATGTGGGATTTCATGAAAGCTTAATTGACTGCCTGATTTATTTTGAATAAAGTTAAGTTTAATTGTAATGCTCCATGTGAAGACTGGATAGATTTTATGTTGTCCTTTTTCATAAAACCCCAATATTGAAGATTTCTCATGCAAAAATGTAATGTTTTAAAAATATTAATTCTATTAACATAGTTGTATCATTCGCAGGCTTGAGACCACAAGATTCATGGCGAGGTCCACAACCGCTTTTTCAGCAGCTTATACCTCAGAGGTAAGAATAACATATAATTTCAAAGCTATTGTTTATTCAATCTATCTGGAAACTAATGTAATGAGTGTAGTATTTGCCTTTCCTTACATTTTTTTGCCTTTTATCCTGGCCAGAATTCCTCGACCAATATCTCCAAAAAGAGATTAATTAGTCATTTTTCTTATTCCTGTTTATGGAATCCTACTGTGCACAATATGTTGCATCACTTAAAACATAGTTCGTTGTATGCTGAAGGTGTGAAAGGCACCTTATAAGTGGAAGTGTGTTTTTCAGGTTCTTTTTCTGTACTTTGTATCAACCTTGTTTAATTTTGATCTAGCATTCATGAGGTACGTGGAGATGTGTGATAAGTACATTATGGTCATTGATTCTCTGTTTTTCCAACTCGTCCTTGTGAAACCTGCCACAATTGAAGTTATGCTGTACAGCACAGTGTTCAATGGAAACGCTGTTGTCCTTTAATGGCAAGGATAGGTGTTTTTGCCATTTGTGACTGTTTTGATATGTTACTTACATCATACTCTTCAAGCAAGGTTTCCTTTAAAGCAGTGTCTCATTTAAGTGAACGTGCACCATTTTTATTTTAGAAAGGCATATCTATTTTGCTGATGTATTAAGGAGATGAGTATACCAGTCTTGTCTGACTCCGGGTATCCTGAATTCTTTGTTTTCCAAGCAACAGAGTAGGTAGAGGTACTGGTACCTGGTTTGCTGTTTTGGGAATTATAATCACCCAGGCTTACTTTAAGTAGGGTATTTGAGCATATCCAGTGAATTGGACATGATTCAGGAGCTGATCCTGACCACAGAAGTCATTGCTGTTTACCTCAGAATATCAAAACAATCTGGGAGGATTTCCAATAAAGTTTCCAGTAATTATCTAAAGACCCTTATCATTTGTGTGGTGGTTTAGATGCCAGCAGCGGTGCCTTCAATGGCCTGATATCCTTTTGAGGCTGATGCATAAACAGTGACCAATCAGATGAGTTACTGGATGGTGCTCGATGTCTTTACCACTGTACATTATTTAGGGTGCCATAAAACTGAGGTGGTAGTCTGTGCTGTGCTTGCATTCGGGGCAACATTTGACAAGGTGCATACTTGCAAGAAACTATTTTAAATTCCTAAGCAATTTGTATTAAATTATTTGCAACAAAGCATTGGTTGAAGTTGTTTTTAAAATCTCTGATGTGTACACCCTTTTGTGAATTGAATAGTCAAAGATAGATCTTTGTGTCACTGCTCAACTGAACATGAAATTGCACGAGAAAACTGTTTACAAGACTGAATAAAAGTGATCTTTAAATATCTGGGACTGTTCCTTTGTTGATCTCAACAGAGCACAAAAATATTCCCATTCTTCAGTTTGCACAGTTACTAGGCCTGGATGTGCAGGAATAAACAATAAAGCCACTAACAGGGTATCTACCTATTCAGAGGCAGGTTAATGAGAATAAAGCTTTTGCTTTTGAGAGTATGCTATTAAAGATCCTGTGCATTGAAAGCATATTATTGAAAATTAATGCTCATTGCTTTACTAATAATCATAAGCTTTTAAAACTTTATTAGTGATCCTATTCTAACTTCACCAGCAAGACCTTGTTAATCTCAGGTTTTGGTATCTATATTCCCATTGCTGTTTGTAACCTTCAATTGTATGCTAGTTACCTCCATAAATTTAGTAGCACAATACTGCATCCATGTTTTTATTAATGAAACACTGATAACCCGACAAACGTATTTCAGTGAGATTTGATGTTTATGGCAAAAAGCGGGCCAGAAACAATCGTTGTAAAAATGAGAATGTCCTGTTGAACTTGTTGATTCCCACTTCATTAGTATGAATAAACAGTTCAAATCTGAACATAAGTGACATAAATGTGCAGAAACACTGGAAACTTCCAGTTAATTCTGCAAATTATGAAGTTGGAACATGGGTGTTTACAACTTCATGGATAATTAGCAATATTGTGGGAATAGGCAATTTGGCCCCTTGAGTTTGTGAGCTCATTCAGTGAAATCACAAATAATCTGTGACTTAACTCCATTTCCCATATTTGATTCATTTCTCATACTCTATAGATAATTTTAAATTAGCTTGATTAGGTTGATAGTGTCCTAGGCCCAACCCTCTTCAGCTGCTTCATCAACGACCTTCCCTCCATCATAAGGTCAAAAGTGAGGATGTTTGCCGATGATTGTGCAATGTACAGCACCATTCGAGACTCCTTGGATACTGAAGCAGTCCATATTCAACTACAACAAGATCTCGACAATATCCAGACTTGAGCTGACAAGTAGCAAATAACATTCGCACCACACAAATGCCAGGCAATGACCATTTCCAATAGGAGACAATCTAATCACCACCCCTTGACATTCAGTGGTGTTAGCAACATTAAATCTCCTACTGTCAACATCATTGGGATTGCTGTTAACCTGGAATTCAACAGGAACTCGCCACATCAACACAGTGGCTGACTACAAGAGCAGGTCAGAGGCTAGGAATACTGCAGCGAGTAACTTGCCACCTGACTCCTCAAAGCCTGTCTTCTATCTACAAAGTACACGTCAGGAGTGTGATGGAATAGTCACCACCTACCTGGTTGGATGCAGCTCCAAAAACACTCGGACCTTGACACCATCCAGGACAGAGCAGCCGGCCTGATTGGCACTACATCCACAAGCATCCGATCCCTCCACCACCAACTTTGGGGAGCAGCAGTGTGTACAAACCACAAGATGCGCAGCAGAAATTCACCACAGATTCTTCGACAGCACCTTCTGGACCTACAACCATTTCCAGCCAGAAGGACAAGGGCAGCAGATACAAAAGCAGAAGTTGCTGGAAAAGCTCAGCAGGTTTGGCAGTATCTATGAAGAAAAAAAAAATCAGAATTAACGTTTCAGGTCCGGTGACCCTTCCTCAGAATTGGTGGTAGCTGGTTACACTTCGGTTTATATGCCGAAACTAGGGAGAGGGGTGGATTAGGGATAGGATAAAGAATAGAGAGCCAGAAGAGAGAGAAGAGCAGTTGGTTAGACAAAGTTGATAACGATCTGGCTCGGAGGGTGAATAGTTGTTAAAGAGGACTGTTAGTGACTAACAATAGGTAGTGTGTAATGGCAGGCTATGTGATAACAAGCCCTGGTGTGTGGGGTAGGGAACTTGGAACTGGAAGAGTTTAGGCTCTAAAATTATTGAACTCGATATTGAGTCCAGAGGGCTGCAGGGTACCCAAGTGCAAAATGAGGTGTTGTTCTTCCAGCTTGCGTTGAGCTTTACTGGAACAGCAAAGCAAGCCAGGACACAGATGTTGGCCAGGGAACAGGGTGGTGTGTAAAAGTGGCAGGCAACTGGTAGCTCGGGGTCTTTTTTGCAGGCAGAATGTAGATGTTCTGTCAAGCGGTCACCCAGTCTATGCTTTGTTTCCCCAATGTAGAGGAGACCACATTGTGAGCAGCGAATGCAGTAGACTGGATACTAGGAAGTGCTGGTGAAGTGTTACTTCACCTGGAGGGTATGTTTGAGCCCTTGGATACTGGGGAGGGAGGAGGTAAATGGGCAGGTGTTGCACCTTCACCAGTTGTAGGTGAAGATGCCGTGGGTCCGGAGGAGGGGTGTGTTGGGAGTGAAGGAAGTGTGGACCAAGGTGTCCCGGAGGGAATGGTCTGTATGGAAGGCAGGGATGGGGAGTATGTGTCTGGTGGTGGCACATCCATGGAGAAGAGGAGGTGGTTGGAGCCTGCAAACTGGAAATTTTGAAACTGGTGTGAAGCATCAGAGGAATGATGGATGTATGTGGGCAGGCATTGGACCTGTGGGGCAGGAGCAAGCTGTAATAGTGGGTCTGCCCATGTTTGTGGACTTTTGGGAGGAGGTAGAAGTGAGCTGTGCAGGGCTGAGGGACTATCAGCTTGGAGGCGGTGGTGGGTGGTGGGGGTAGGAGGTGGGGTTGGGTCACCAGATGAAATGAGATCAATTACTGTAGTTGATTACTAAATAAAAACCAAAAGAACTGTGGATGCTGTAAATCAGGAACAAAAACAAAGATCCTGGAAAAGCGTAGTTGATACAATGGCCTGATGTGTCATGGTGAGGTCATGGTCCAGGGGAAGATAGGAGGAGGTGTCTGAGAGCTGGCACTGAGCCTCTGCAATGTAGCACCATCCTTATCGGTAGGCTTAATAACAAAGTTAGGGTTAGATCTAAGCGCACAGAGTGCAGTCAGTTTGGAGGGAAGTAGGTTGGATTTGGTGAGAGAGGGGGAGGACGGAGAAATTGAGGCAACCGGTATCATGTTGACTGTTCATAATTACAGATCGAGTGCAGATAAAAAGCCAGATGGAAGGGTCCAAGTGGAGGGAGAGTGTAGGAACTAGGTGAAAGGGTCTGTGGGACAGGGAGAGGACTCTTGTCTAAAGAAATGGGTACGGAGGGGAAGAGTTCGACGTCGCATCGTGCCTGAAATTCATTAAGGTGGGACACAGTAATAAAGCTGAGCCTTTGCTGAGCACAAGAATGTTTAGCATCAGAGAGCAGAAGGTTAGGAGGGATGGTGAATACCTGAGAGGAGGTGGGGTTGGGGAAGGGGGTGGATTCAGAGTGCAGTAGATACATGGGAATACTGCTGTAGGTTTCGCTCTAAACCAGTCACTACCCTGACCTGGAAATATGTTGCCATTCCTTCACTGTCCCTGAGTCAAAATCCAGGAATTCCCTACTTAAGGGTGGCACAGTGGATTAGTGTTTAGCACTGCTGTCTCACAGCGCCAGGGAATCGGGTTCGATTCCAGCCTTGGGCAACTGTCTGTGTTGAGTTTATGCATTCTTCCCGTATCTGTGTGGGTTACATCCGGGTGCTCCCGTTTCCTCCCATGGTCCAAAGATGTGCAGGTTTAGCCAGGGATTAGCCATGGGAAATGCAGGGTTACAGGGATAGAGTCGTGGCGGGGTGGGGGGTGCGATGGAGTGTGATGCTCTTTGGACAGTCAGTGTGAATTCGATGGGCTGAATGGCCTGCATGCGCACTGTAGGGATTCTATGATTCTAAGGATATTGTCAGTCAACCTACAGCACGTGGACTGGAGCTGCTCAAGAAAGCAGCTCATTGCTACCTTTTCATGGGCAACCAGGGACTGGCAATAAAAAATCGTGGCCAGCCAGCAACGTCAACGTCTCACAAGTGAATCAAAAAAATTAGTAATAATTGATTTTCTATTCATTACCTTTTTGCAGAAAGAACGGAATTCCAAACTTTTAGAACATTTTTTTAGTTGCACAACTGAAATGCCTGCTTCTAATCAGGTCAATAATTTGCTTTTAATTTCATGAACTTTGATAATAATTAAAACAGAAAATATTTAGTAAGTCAGGTAACATTTCGGGAAAGAAGCTGTGTTAACAAGTTAAGTTTGTGACCTTGCAATACAAAGGTGGAATGTTAGAACTTGTAGGTAGTTCCTCTATAACGCGTATTTCGTTAACACGAATTGACTGTAACATGATTGATGAATAGTGGACGCTGTTTGGATAATATGCATTTTCAGCTGTACAGGTATGGTGATTTTCTATAGCATGATCTTCTATAGCGATAGGGCACACAAGAATGCAGCTTTGGGCTATAGGAGAACTACCTGTGTTAGATTTTGGCCAGCTGAAAGGGTGTAGTGAGAGAACAAAAAAGGAAGGCCTGTGATAAGGTGAAGCACACGACAGATTAGAGGAAAAAATGGTTACATGGTACAGAAACCAAAGGGAGTGGAAAGGACAAAATGAAACAAAAGATTTGTCTAATTGGATCAGTGCAATTGGCAGACTAGTAACCATCAGAATGCAAAGTCAAAAAGACTAAGCAGTAACTGAAAAAATAGTAGCAGTTAAATGGACGAAGAGGTTATGATCTAAATTTCTTTAAATAATCGTTTGGTAGTACAGAATGTGAGTGTTGCTGAGAAAATACACATTTTATCAAGGCTTTTTGTCTAGCACTCATCAGGACAATTCACAAGAATACCAATTCAGACAGACAGCCACCGTTAATACTGCATGAGAGGATAGTGCTGATTGATTGGAGGTGTTCCATAAATCAGTAATCCGGTCTGTTTGCTCTCCCCAGTGTAGAGTTTACCACATGGTGAACAGCAAATATTGGATACTTATTTGAAAAATACAAATAAATCAAAGCTTCACTTGGAAGGAATGTTCATGGTGTTGAACGGTGGGAAAAGTGGAGGTCAAAAGGCAGCATCCGCATCTCTTGCACTTGCTTGGGAAAATGCCGCATACAGATCTTCCCGTTTATATCATTTCCTGACTTCTAGATGTTTGATTGAATTTCTCAATTGCCCGATATAAAGTGGAGATTGTTTGCGTTTGTTTGATAAAGTCTCAAATTCCACCCCCCACTCCCAAGTTTCTATTCTTCAGGAGCTCCTTAGTTTCAGTCAATTCTCAGGTCAGCTGATTTTTGCCATCAGCTCTGCGAAAAATAATTCTTCCTCCATTAAGAAATTTCCAGTGCTCCTTTCTGATATGGAGACTATTTTAGACTAAGTAACCCTGAACTTCTCTATTCTAAAGTCAAGTAATTCTGTGTAAGACAATTTACTTTTTCTAAATATGCCTCATTTCTATATTTTGTTCATTCAGGTAAGGTTTGATTTGACGAATAAGATGGATCAGATGTACGTAGATCAGTTAACATTTAGATTTGACCCTTCATTTAACAATTGCTTGTTCTTGCTTTGATCATCATTTTGTTTGGATTTTGCAAGCAGCATTGGTGCAAAATGAAGTTAATAAAATACCTCAGCTTTGTTTGAATCTTTTCAATCTGTTGGGTTAATGAACTTGACTGTGGGGATTTATTAAACTGGACAGTCATGAATGAATTAACGGTAAAAGAACACTAAGTTGATATCATTTATTTTGAAAAAGATAAAACATTTAATCTTAAAAGTTTGGTACTTTTTGTAGGTGCCATTAAGTTTTATTTTAATATTTATGCATTTTTACTCAAGTGTTCTTCAAAAATCACTTGTATTGTACATGCTTCCCTCTCTAATATTTTCTTTTGTTTTGGCCAATTCTTCATAATTAAAATAGAATTTGCTTTAACTTCCCAAATGCAACTAGAAAAGATTAACTTCCTTAGTTTTATTTCAATAAGCAAGATAAATAATGCGTCTGTTATATACTAAACTTGGCAAAAATCATTGCTGTTACTTTGAAAGCTAGTCACTTTAAGGTCTGTTGCGTATATCGATTCCATATTGTGTGTAATTATAAAATTCAGTATTGGTAGTTTAAATCTGCATTAGATTTGTGGGTAGGCTAAGCAAATTTCTTTTGAGAATTGTGAAGATTAATGAGGCATAACTAATGTGTTCCGCCATTATCATTTTGTGCTCGAACCACAGTATTAGTACAGACGAACCATTGATTCTTGCTACAGACCTCTTCAAGTACTAATCAGCTTCTTTGGAACAACTTTTCAGGCTTGACAAGCCTATTGTGGAGCAGTGTCACTGTAGGTCAGTAGTTATTAGTGGCAACCGAAAACAGTTTCTTTAACTACTTAAGTTTGAACTGAATTAAATACAGAAGAAACCTGAAGGAGGATTACTGAATTTGTAAAGTTCAATAGTACTGTGCAGTAGAATGAATGTGACGTGGTTTTGTAATAAGGGATTTTGTATGGAATGTTGCATGAATGTGAAATTTTTGTATAAGAAATTGTTTTAACTTTGTAAATTTAAGTGAAAATGTTTCCTGAGTGTGATGCACCTTTAGTAGCTTCAGTTTCAGAATATTAATATTGTACTTTGAAGAACTCATATAAGTAATACTAAGGTTAACAGCTTTAGGATGCTAATGCAGTGTTATATTTCTAAACAGAATAGATATCTTCAGTTGAGGATTGCATGCTGTTCTTCACGTTGTAATTTTAAAAATAGGTCCAACTTGAACTCCATTGTGAGTCTTTAAATGCAAAGATAAATCCAGCAACTCTTGTATGCTGTCTTGTTGATTTGTGACTGCAAAATAAAAAGGGACTATCTGTCCTCAGTTAAGAAATGTGATCCCTAACTCTACCTATTGTAATCTGAGGATATTAGTTTTGCATGTATCAGGTTTATTTTGAGTGATGTACAAATCATGTATTGATCTCATTTTCTAAAGTTCAATGGAATTACTTAAGTGGCCGCTGCCACCACAACACAGTACGTGGCCAATTTGAATTTACTGAACCCTTATGAGTGATGTACCATTTCAAATCCCACCTTCCAAAGTAGGCAGTTTTACAGTTTCAGTACAATATAAAGGAACAAATTGCAGTTATTTCAAGAACTTCTGATATTTGCAGCTCCAAGGTAGTTTTATCCAAGCTTTTAAGTTCTTTCAAAGGAAGTACTTGTCTATTACTCGTTGTACGTGAAGTGAGAACAAGGGAGGTTCCTTGGCATGAGCTCCATAAAGTGGAGGGGGAGGGTACCCTACATACAGCACCTTTTTGAAATCTGGGAAACTATTTATTCTGAATGAGGGAATCTTTGTCAAGGAGGGTGCAACTCTGACCCCATAAGAAATGTTAAACTTATACACAAGCAAAACCAGTATATATTTTTATATTCATAATTAAGCTGAGGAAGCTCAGACAACCTGGAGATACAAGCGTGTGAGAATTATGTTTCAGCCAATTACTTGCCTATAAAATCAGTAGCTTTGAATGTCTTGAATTTGCAGTGCAATCTTTGCAAACAAAACGAAAAGGTAGATTTAATGTTGTAGATAGATGCAATTAAATTATTTTGCGCTTGGTACTTTTCTCGGGCTTACGTACCTGTTCCTTATCCATCTTAAGGATGGTGGTGACAATTAAATATTTCTTGTTGGGAATCTAGGCTGACAAACTGGGTTATAATTGAAGTGGATTCTTGTTCCCATATAAACTGTACACCTAATGTCAGTCAGTCTGTGCCAATTAGTGCTTGTGTTGCTAGGTCACCACGGTCAATTGAAACTGCATCAATAGGACTTGAAAAGGTTTCTTCCCGATCAGACCTCCTGACATATTGAGTAGCATAATGGATGGGAAAATACAGCCACGGCCCTACCCTAGATTCAAAATACTCAGCAGTAAGGATTCATTTACAACCTGCAATTAACTGGAAAGAATAGGCTTCATGAAAGTGTCTGGCTATTTCGAAAATAAAGCCCTCTTCTACGGTTGGATTTGTTTACTACTTGTGTGGATTGTCATCCTTTTTGGTTTTGGCCCAAAAAGGTTTTCCCTTTCTTGGAGCTCTCAGAAAGGGCTCGAGTTCATCAGTTATAAATAATGTACGTTAACATGATAATTCAAGGGACTTTATGCAAAATTATTGGACAAAGTGAAAGGTTTACCATATGCCTCACTACTTTAGTAATAAATCACTGCTTTCATCAGACTATTACGGAGGCTACTGTTTGATGCTAGAAGGTTGACCAGCAATTTAGATTTTGTATCAGATGTTTAGACTAATTGTGTCATTGGTATTTAAAATTTTTTGGGGGGCTTTAAGCTTTCAAGTTTGGGAGAGATGTGCTTGGAAAACTAGCAATTAAATATTCATGAAACACTGATTATCGATATTTGGTTCCAGAAAAGATAGCTATTTAACACAGCACAACAGCATGGTTCAAAAAGAATGTTCTCAGACATGAAATCTGGAATTGAAGATTGGAGTGTAACGTGAAACATATTATCTGCTTGAATCAGCGAATCCATACAGCGTGGAAACAGGCCATTTGGCATAACAAGTCCACACTGACTCACCCTCCCTTACCCTGTAACCCTACATTTCTGATGGTTAAACCACCTAACCTACACATGGGCAATTTAGCATGGCCGATGCACCTAACCTGCACATCTTTGGACTGTGGGAGGAAACCAGAGCGTATGGTAGAAACTCACACAGGCACAGGGAGAGTGTGTAAACTTCTCACAGACAGTTGCCTGAGGCTGGAATTGAACCTGGGTCTTTGGTGCTGTGAGGCAGCAGTGCTAACCACTGAACCACCATGCCGCCCCATACTAGTTCGTGCTCAAGGATTTTTCTATACGGTATAACAGTGTATACAGCCAGAATTCAGAAAAGCATTTCAGTAGCAAATTAGAGCATGGATTGGGTGAAATGTGTATATTTTGCTAGTGTTATATTCTTGAAGAGTTGAGCAATTGGCACAAGAATTTGAACTTGTTGAGTGTTTTAGATTCAGCTTTCCCTGTATAAGGTACAGCTTTCCCTCTGTTACGTTACCGATGTCTGTTGTTGCATTGCAGAGCCACTTTTTTTGGAGCGAGAGAATGTAGATTTTTCAAGTTTATCTTGCTAGTTGTTTGAAAATATAATGAACAATCTAAAATTTTATTGATGGAGATCCTGGAACAGACCACTGCAGTGAGTTCTTTCTCAGAAAACTCTTTCATAAGGAAAAAACAAAAGCAGAAAATGGTGGGAATAGTCAGCATTATGATGAAAAGTTCTAGACATTGAAGCATTAACTTGATTTCTCTCCTGGTCCACAAATGCAGTCTGACCTGCTGAGCATTTTTCGAATATTCGATTTTTATTGCTGATTCTAGAAGTCTGAAATATTTTGCTTTTGTCTGTCTTTCATGTGAATATCTGGTCATTTCCTTTTTTTTCTCCCCCCACCCAGTTGACTCCTCATAATATTGGAAGACAGTCTAATAGCTTGTTCCTAGTCTACTGTCTGTAAATCTAACTAACTGCTAGAGATTGTCTGCGAAAGTCTGCATTCTGATTTATCCTTTGATTCCCAAGTCATCCATAAAATGTGTATTTTTAATGGGGCATAAAGTTTGGAATTGAGAATTAAATATCATCCATTGTTCTTGAAAAAAAAAAAGAATCACCAGAAAGACTACTTTTATTTACTTCATAGAAACCAGGGGATTGAGCAGCAGTTAGCATGGAATCGTATCATACAGTCTCAAACTGGTATGTTCCAGCAGAATCACCACAGGCTTGGATCAATAATACCAAACCCTTACCAGAGTCATGATCGTAGAGGACGACAGGTAACAAAGCAGACAACAATATTAACAAATTGTTTTCTTTTCATTGTTTATTTGATGTTTTAATATCCTTTTTGCATAACTAAATAACTTGAAGTGCCTGAACTTTAACGTGTGCGAAATCCAACTTTCAAATTCTGTGTGTTAAGACAGTGGCTGTTCCATTTCCCTTGTGTGCAGTTTCTTTTTCAGATGTCACGCTTTGTGATTGAAAATCATGGCTGTCCAAACTTCCATGGCAACCATTCCTTGATAGCAACCATTAGGCTCTAATCTTAGACTTGTTCTTCTGAAGCTTTTGGCATAGATCCTCCAATATCTCCCTCTTGCCATGCGATGCTCAATTGTACCAATTGCTGCCAGACACTTGAGTTTCTCTCCCATAAATTGTGACACTTCCTTGGTGTTTTGAAAAGCTGCTTCTTCTGTACCTGCTTTCTTCAAAACTTTTATTCGTTGAGTATGTTGCCTAAATAATACTCTTTATGTCTTAGGAACCACATTTCTGTTGACTTATATTCCGTATCTTGCTCACATTAATCACAAATCATGTTGAATTTTGTTTTACTTAATCCTGTTTTGAAAACTGCTATCTATTTTGTCACTCTTTCCTTCATGAAACAGAACTGTAGGAACTTAAAACTTTAAGGCAGCTTTGCTCCTAACACTACATTTATAGTGATAAGCTAAACTTGCAACATCTTGTCCAGCACAGCTTTAGAAGTGATGAAATTGACAGAGTAATTAACTTTGCATTAAATCTGATTCGTGCCATAGCTAATCTGAAGAATCTTGATAAAAGTACTAAATACAAATAATTTATTTTTTTCAATTTCATTCATGGGACATGGGTATTGCTGGTTGCATCAACATTTATTGCCCATTCCTAGTTGCCGTTGAGAAAGTGATGTTGAGCTATCTTTTGAACCACTGTAGTGCTGCTTAGAAATGAGTTAAGTGTTTTCTCAATACAACTGATATCCTCTGCCCTTAGAAGTGACAACATGCTCTTTGGATGACAGGATGGGCAAAGAAATATTTGTCTTAATCTGTGCTCTGCAGAAGGCCTGTTGAAGCAGTGCTTCTGGCTGACTTACATCATTGTAACAATCGTATGAATAGTTGTTCTGTCTGTCGTGTCCTTGTCAGCTCATTGCAGCAGCAGCCCATCTAGTCCTACTCCACTGCTTTCAAATACTTATCCATTTTTCTTTTGAATGTCTTGATTGAATCTGCATCCACGACAAATGCAGGCAGTGCATTCCAGCTCCCAACTGGAGGTCTTTGCTGCTAAATGTCTTTTAAAAATATTCCCTTTAGAGTGCCTTTTCTTGTTCTTCTGGCAAAATGTCACTTCACACTCCTCTGCATTAAATTTTATCTGCCCATTCATGCACTTGTCCATACCCTTTAGAAGACTCACTCTTTTTATGTTTCACAATGCTTCCAAGTTTACCATCATCCCTAGAATTTGAAGTTATACCTTGCACATCCAATGCTATTTGTTGAATATCTTTGATTTCCAGCAAAGCAGATTATGCTGGAAAAGAATCTGGCTTAACTCTCCGTAATTTACGTTGCAATATCCAATTAACTAGGAAGGTAAATTTTGAATACTGGTTCTCATAACTAAATACTTCAATTGAATGGAGTATCAATTCTGAGCTATTCACATCAGATGGTGCAGCATAGGAACATAGAAAATTTATGGCACAGAAGACCATTCAACAGTGTCTTTTTTTATGAAGAAATCTAAAAGCCAATAGCAGTGTTTTTTTAAAATGGCTGTGCAAAATGAATAAATTGGCAAGCAAAGAAGTTGCATTGGTTATGAGATCCCACCCCACTCATTTGTCCATTGTTGGAAAGGAGCATTTAACACTCTTCATTTCGCCAATGTTGACAATTTTAATTAATAAAACTTGGTTTTGAGATTTAAAATACTTCTGCATTAAAAGTGTAAATTGTGTCTTTCTTATACAGTTAAAAAGAAAAGATCCAAGTAATACATCAGCAGACAATTTCTGATCAATGTCATTCAAACACCCCTTATACAAAATGTTGCTCTTTTGCTCTTGCTGTTTCACCCTTGTGAGCCCTTTCTCCTATTCTCTCTCTCTCTCTCTCTCTCTCTCTCTCTCTCTCTCTCTCTCCCTCTCCCTCTCCCTCTCCCTCTCCCTCTCTCTCTCTCTTCTCCCCCCCCACCCTTCCCCTCTCCCCCAGACCCCACTTTCATCCCTGTGCTCCATTTTCCCTCTCTGTCTTAGAACATTGAATAATCGAGCACAGAAACACCTTCAGTCCACCATGTCTGCACCAACCATGATGCTATTCTAAACTAATCCTATCTACCTACACGTGATCCTTATCCTTGTATTCCCTGACTCTTCATTTTTGTCTAAATGCCTCCTACTTTTATATGTACTACTGCCACCCTTCCTGGCAGCGTATTCCAAGCAAGTGCCACCATCGTGCAAAAGAAATCTTGCCTCACACTTCTCCTTCAAACTTCCACCTCCCTTAAACTAATGCCCCCTTGTATTTGAGATTTCCACCCTGGGAAACAGTCTCTGACTATCCACCCTATCCATGTGTCTCAATTTTATCTACTTCTATCAGGTTGCCCCTCAGCCTCCAACATTGTAGCACAAACAATCCATGTTTGTCCAGGATAACACAGTGTGGAGCTGGAGGAGCACAGCAGGCAGGTAGCATCAGAGGAACAGGAAAGTTGACGTTTCGGGTCAGGATCCCTTTTTATTTCTGAAGAAGAATCCTGACCCGAAACGTCAACTTTTCTGTTCCTCTGATGCTGCCTGGCCTGCTGTGTTCCTCCAGTTCCACACTATGTCATCGCTGACTCTGGCATCTGCAGTTCTTACTATCTCCGTGTTTGTCCAACCTTTCCTTTTTGGTAAAACACTCCAGTTCAGGCAACATCCTGGTAAACCTGTTTGCACACTGTCCAAGGCCTCCATATTCTTCCTATAGTGTGTTGACATACTGCACACATTACTCCAAATGTGGCCTAACCAGAGTTTTATTCAGCTGCAACATGACTTGCCAACTTTTATACTCGATCCTCCGATGTTGAAGGCAAGCATGCTAAATGGTTATTCACTTGTTTTGCCACTTTCAGGGAGCTATGGACTTGCAAGATCCCTCTGTATTTCAGTGCTTTTAAGGGTCCTGCCATTTATTGTATACTTTCCTCTTTCATTTGACCTCCCAAAATGCATTGTGTCACACTTGTTCGGAATAAACTCCATCTGCTGTTTCTCCACCCAACTTTCCAACTGATCTATATCCTGTTGCATCCTTCAACAACCTTCCTCACTATCCACAACTCCACCAGTTTTCATATCGTCTGAAAACTTACTAACCTGACTACCGACGTTTTCATCCACTTCATTTCTTTTTCAGTGCAGGAGAGGTCCCAGCACTAACCCTTGTGGAGCACCACTGGTTACAGATGTCCAGTCAGAATAACATCCCTGCACGGCTACCCTCTATTTTCTATGACCAGGCTAATTTCATATCCAACTTACCGACTCATTGTGGATCATTTGGTTTAATCTCTTGGACCAATCTACATGAGGGACCTTGTCAAATGCTGTAGTGACATCCATGTAAACAATATCTACTGCCCTACCCTCTTCAGTCATCTTTGTCACTTCCTCAGAAAACTTGATCAGATTTGTAAGACAAGGCCTCCCCTGCAGAAAGCCATGCTGACCATCTCTAATAAGCCCCTTCTTTTGCAAGTGCGAGTAAACCCTGTCCCTAAAAATTTTTTCCAATAATTTCCCTACCACTGATGTAAAGTTCACTGGCCTATAATTTCCTGGATTACCCCTTAGGGCCCTTCTTAGACAAAGGAATGACATTGGCTATTCTGTAGTTTTCTGGGATCTCTCTTAGAGTCCCAGCAATTCCTCCCTTGCATCCCTCAATATCCTGGAATAGATCCCATCAGGTCCAAGGGACTTATCTACCTTTAATGTTTTTCAAGACACCTGACACCACCTCAATATCAACATGCCCTAGAATATCCCTCCCTAATCTTGCCATCATTCTGTTCTTCCTGGTGAATACGGAAACAAACTGCTCATTAAAAGCTACATTCCTTTCTAGACTCCAAGCATAAATTCCCTCCTCTGCCTTGAGTGGATCTACCCTTTCCCTAGCTACTCTGTTGCTCCTAAAATACATATAAAATGTCTTTTTATTCTCCTTATCCTTCTTGCCAAGGACATTTCATGGTCCCCTTTAGCCCTCCACCTACGTTGTTCTAAGTTCTTTCCTGCTTCCTTTATAATCCTCAAGGTCATTGTTTGATTTCAGTTTCCTAAACCTTATATATGCTTGCTTTTTCTTTTTAACTAAACTTTCAATATGTCTCGTCATCAAGGGTTCCTGAATTTTGCCATCCTTGTCTTTCATCCTCACAGGAACATGCTGGGCCTGAACGCTGATCAGTTGGCCTTTAAAAGACTTCCGCATGGCAGGTGTGGATTTACCCTCAAACAGCCGCCCCCCAATCTAATTTCTCTAGTTCCTGCCTGATACTGTTGTAATTAACCTTCCCCAGTTTAGTAATTTCACCAAAGGACTAGTCATATTTATAACTGTCTTAAAACCTATGGAATTATAATCACTGTTGGCAAAATGCACTCCTGTTGAAACTTTAATCACATGGCCAGGCTCATTTCCTCCTCTAATCTTACAATAGGTAGACTGAAATTAATTACGTGCAAGGTGGCATCACATGTGAATCGTCAAGTGACAATTATAATCGCAGCTCCATGTAAATTCAAATACCTTCTTGTATTTTCTTTCTGTAAAAGCCATTGCACTTGTCCAAGTTGAGTTGACTGAGCTTTCCTGAGCAGTTTTGCAGCTGTGACTGAACCTGCCAAATTAAAACTGCTGGATCCCTTGGTCTTTCTCTTCGAGTTAATTTAGAATGGGAATGTTAGCTTACCTTTCTTTCCTGTGATTTTTCTTAATTCGGTGATTCACCACTAAGCCTATCAACCAAACTAGCTATGCCTGAAGCTCTCATTCTCAGCATGCACCCTGCTAAGAATAATCCAAAGTGAATATCTATTTGCACTCTGAATTGTGGTAACAAATCAGTTGACTCCAATCATTTTCGATAATCATTAACACGTCAGTTCCCTCTTAGAAAAAATGCCGCAGCAGTGTGATATTCAAAAGAATTCTGAACAGCTTAAGGGGAGGCGATGGCCTGGTGCTATTATCTCTGCACTGTTAATTCAGAGACACAGATGACGTTCTGGGGATCAGGATTCGAATCCAGCCACGGCAGATGGTTGAATTTGAATTCAATAAAATATCTGAAATTAAGATGATGACCACGAAAACATTATTGATTGTCGGAAAAACCCATCTGGTTCACTATTGTCTTTTAGGGAAGGAAACTGCCATCCTTACCTGGACTGGCCCACGTGTGATTCCAGATCCACAGCAATGTGATTATCTCTGAACTGCTCTCTGGGCACTTAAGGCAATAAATGCTGCCTAGCCAGTGATGCCCTCATCCCATGGATGAATAAAGAGCTTTTACTCAAATATAACTTGTTTCCAAACCCTTTCTATGGAAAAATAGTCAGAAAATACTAAGGCACTGCGACGGTATGCAATCTTGTATGTTTAGACATACATTGATCAAAATTAATGTGTTCTGCATTGTATTTAGTTGTAGCCTTTGATTGTTCAATCTTTTTAAATCTCTGGCAACATTTTATCTTTCAGGGGTATCCTGACAGACGTTACCCATTGCCACCAGATTCTGGAAGATACAGCTGGAATTAAGAACTTTATCTGGCTCTGCAACACAAGCTGTGCCTTACAGGGTCCAGTTAACTGATCAGCGTACACTCAAGCTGAGTTTTAACCATTATACCTGTAAAGAGTGCTGACCTAGTTTTTAACGTGTTTGTACGTATTTTTGTGCTTAATGTTTCACTTGCTGTAAAATGGATTCTGCAGTTTCCGTTTTTTTTAAATTGTCAAGATGGGGCGTGGTAAATATATTGCAGAATGTATACAGCCAGGTTTAGTTGTTAACACCATAATGAGTTAGTATATCTCAAAACTGTTTAGAGAAATTGAGTTTTTATGCCTGTACACTGTACATCAAAAGTGATCTTTAGTAAATGCTTTAAAATATTTGGTTTACTATTCCTCTCCTATTCCATTGTTTCTTTTGTAATTTTCTTGAAGCCAGTCCCGACTTAGGATGGGAGCAGTTTATCTTGCTTAACGATGTTTTTTTTTTTCTGTGAGCAAAGCTGCCGGATGATGATGATGATTGCGTTCATCCTTTTGGTTCGCTGCATCCACATGTATATGTGCTGTCCAAGACAGATGTTATGCCCCCTTGTGCCAATATTATTTATGATCAGTTGTGCGCAACATGATTTGGCCAAACGCTTGGGGGGTTTATCATGTCCAAACTTGTGCATTTTTTTTACATTCACAGTGAAAGATCCTTTCACATTTGTGAAGGCCATGCAGAAGTTGTACATCAATGACAGTGCAATGTCCATGTACTCATTTGGTATTGTTAGCCCATTCACCAATGCACCATTCAAGGAAGCTGGAAATTTGCACTGCAGCAATGTATCATTGTACTGTGTACCTGCTACTATTATGCTAAACTCTATTCAGTGAGCATGTGAACTCCCTACCTCGAGTAGTTGAGTTCCGTTTTAATAATACCATGTATGCCGAAACAGATGGTGTTACTTCAGGACCCCATCTAGACCCAACTCGTGCAAGCATCTTTGGGTTTTATGAGAAATGTTTCTTCGATGAAAAAGCACCAACCATTCTTACATATTTCTGATATGCACATGATATGTTAGATATATTCAAATCGGCAGCTGTATGTCAGAATTTCCTTGTCTGTCTTAATGGGTTCCATCATGCCCTCAAATTCACCTTTGAGATGCAGTAAACCAGTTACCTTTCCTTGACATCATAGTTGAGAACTCTGCCAAGATTCTGCATTACTGTCTGCCACAAGCCTATCTTCACTGGTCAGTAGACTCATTGGGATTTACAAGGTTGCCAATCAGGCAGATTTGTACTACACACGGAACCAAAGGAATCTTATGATCTGATAATTCCCACAGTTCAAGGCACCGCAAGATTGGCCTTAACGGTAACATTGTAAAGAGAGCCTGAGCCATTGATCACTCTCTAAGCTTGATGATGAAATGGGGCTCATCAAAGCCTTCCTAAGATCCTGGCTACCCTGATCAAATTGCTTCTCAGTATTTATTGCATTTACTCATGAATAGGCCTCAGGCTGCCACTTTTGGTCCTGAAACGTTTGATTATATTTGAAGGATAAGGTATTTCCAAGGTTTGAGCAACAGGTGAAGGACTGTTTTCACACTGCTACTTTGCAGTAGGACCATGAGTGGTGTTTGCCTCTAATGCAATGCTGTCAGAAAGCCATTTTGCCTGTCGCACAAATTAGTAATATGATATAGGAATTTCAGTGCTGTTATGATATTAGTCGTATAGGCAATGTGTCACAAAGACTTAGATCATTCCAAACAGCATTTCCCTCAGCTATTCACACCAGGCAAAGTATTAATTGTACCCACCCAGGCTGTAATCGCAAGACTCAAAAGTGTCTCGCATTTTATTTGATTCCACAATTGAACTACAAATGCGAAGTAATCTAGAGTGCTAAGAATTTTAAAGTTGTCATTCAGACTCTGGTGCATGTCATCTTTTCCATATGAATATACAGGGCTTCTGTGCTTTGCAGACAAAAAGAACCTATAAATGCACCGTGCCAATTTCAACATTACAAAATATAGGACAGCCATTCATTCTCTGGTTTATTCTGTCGGGTGATGCCTTAACCAATCAGGGTCAAGTTGCCTCATTTAGATGTAATCAAAGCTTGGATGTTAACATCCATCATAAACTTATAGGTGCGCTGCCGCAGAGGATGCGTAAGTCAGATTTTGAGTCTTGCCAATCAATTAGCACTTTCTCATATAAAATGTTGTTCCCTTTTTATATTGGTATTCTTACAAATGTCCTGATGAGTGTACGGCAAAATGCTTTGATAAACGCCTTTTTCAGCCGTACTCAAGTTCTGTGCTACCACATGACTATTTGTTCACTATATTTGTGGTATTTTATTGAAACTCATTGAAAGATCCAGATACACCACAGCCGCTGGTTCCCCATTTTTTTACTCTATTGATAAAATCCTCAAAAAACCTCCCAAATTTGATTTCTTTTTCATTAATCCATGTTGACTCTGCCCAAATAGATAATTATCTTTAGGTATTGCCACATTCTTTAGTAAAAATTCAGTATTTCCCTAATCCTGATGTCAGGCTAATCAATTGTAGTTCCTGGTTTTCCAGTAGCTTTCAGCATTTGCCCCATTTTTTAGAATGTTCACACTCCAACCTCTCTTTTGCTATATCTCATCCCTTTTGCAGAAGCCCTCCAAAAACCTCTTTTTGGCCACTTGCCCTGACTTTCATTCTAATTATGTTTGGTGCTGATTTCTATATGTAAAATGCATTGATCAGTTTGAAACATCAAAAGCATTTTATAAATAAATTATTGCTAGCAGCATGAGTGTTGACTTCATGACCAAAGTATTTGAGGTGAGTTTGGTCAGCGTACTGCTCAATATTAGCAGGATATTCTGATTTATTTTACTTATTTGTATCTTCTACATTTTGTTTAATACTTTACTAATATGATTGATACTAATATGATGGAAGGGGTTTCTGAAGTAAATAGGGAGAGGGGGGAGGTGAATAGAAGATGGATAGAGGAGAAGATAGGTGGAAAGGAGGCAGACAGGTCAAAGAGGTGGGGATGGATCCAGTAGAGGTGAGTGTAGGTGGGGAGGAGGTAGGTCAGTCCAGGAAGGACGGACAGGTCAAGGGGGCGGGATGAGGTTAGCAGGTAGGAGATGGGGTGGGGCTTGGGGTGGGAGGTGGGGATAGGTGGGATGAAGGACAGGTTAGGGAGGCAGAGACGAGCTGGGCTGGTTTTGGGTTGCGGTATGGGGAGGGGAGATTTTGAAGCTTGTGAAGTCCACATTGATACCATTGAGCTGCAGGGTTCCCAAGCAGGATATGAGTAGCTGTTCCTGTAACCTTCGGGTAGCATCCTTGTGGCACTGCAGGAGGCCCAGGATGGACATGTCGTCTGAGGAATGGGGGTGGGGGGGAGTTGAAATGGTTCGCGACTGGGAGGTGCAGTCGTTTAGTGCGAACCGAGCGTAGGTGTTCTGCAAAGCGGTCCCCAAGCCTCCGCTTGGTTTCCCCGATGTAGAGGAGGCCACAACGGGAACAGCGGATGCAATACACTACATTAGCAGATGTGCAGGTGAACATCTACCTGATGTGGAGTCTTCTTGGGGCCTGGGATGGGGGTGAGTGGGGAGGTGTAGGGGCAGGTGTAGCACTTCCTGCAGTTGCAGGCCAAAGTGCCGGGTGTGGTGGAGCTGGAGGGGATTGTGGAGCGGACAAGGGAGTCCCGGAGAGTGGTCCCTCCAGAAAGCAGATAAGGGTGGGGAAGGAAAAATGTCTTTGGTGGTGGGGTCGGATTGCAGATGGCGAAAGTGTCGGAGGAGGATGCGTTGGATCTGGAGGTTGGTGGGGTGGTACGTGAGGATGAGGGGGATTCTGTTTTGGTTATTATTGTGGGGAGGGGGTGTGAGGGATGAGTTGTGGGAAATGCGGAAGACACGGTCGAGGGTTTTCTCGAACACTGAGGAGGGGAGGTTGCGGTCCTTGAAAAATGAGGACATCTGAGATGTATGGGAGTGAGATGCCTCATCCTGGGAGCAGATGCGGCAGAGGCGACGGAATTGGGAATAGGGGATGGCATTTTTGCGGGAAGGTCGGTGGGAAGAGGTGTTTTCTAGGTAGCTGTTGGAGTCGGTGGGCTTGAAATGGATATCAGTTTCTAGGTGGTTGCCAGAGATGGAGACAGAGAGGTCCAGGAAGTAGAGAGAGGTATTGGAGATGGTCCAGGTGAACTTCAGGTTGGGATGGAAGGTGTTGGTGAAGTGGATGAACTGTTTGAGCTCCTCGTGGGAGCACAAGGCGGCGCCAATACTGTCATCGATGTAATGGAGGAAGAGGTGGGGTTTAGGGCCAGTGTAGGTACAGAAGAGGGATTGTTCCACGTAACCTACGAAGAGGCAGGCATAGCTTGGGACCATGCGGGTACCCATGGCCACCCCCTTTGTAGGAAATGGGAGGAATTGAAAGAGAAGTTGTTGAGGGTGAGGACTTCATAAGCTTCAAAATCTCCCCTCCCCCACCGCATCCCAAAACCAGCCCAGCTCATCCCCGCCTCCCTAACCTGTCCTTCCTCAAACCTCAAGCCCCACCCCCATCTCCTACCGACTAACCTCATCCCGCCCCCTTGACCTGTCTGTCCTTCCTGGACTGACCTATCTCCTCCCTACCTCCCCACCTACACTCACCTCTACTGGCTCCATCCCAGCCTCTTTGACCTGTCTGTCTCCTCTCCACCTATCTTCTCCTCTATCCATCTTCTATTCGCCTCCCCCTCTCTCCCTATTTATTTCAGAACCCCCTTCCCCTCCCCCATTTCCGAAGAAGGGTCTAGGCCCGAAGGGTCTAGCCTTCCTGCTCCTCTGATGCCGCTTGGCCTGCAGTGTTCATCCAGCATTTGCAGTTCCCGCTGTCTCTGAAACCATCTTTCACCATGTTGACTTGGAAATGTGTTGCCTTCGTTACTGGGTTAATATTTTAGACAGGAGCAAGGCTTACCTTCTCAAGGGTAATTACAGATGCACAATTAATGCCCCCATTTCAGCTCTACCATTTACAAGTTGTTGGCTGGTAAATGCAGTTTTGTCTGCCATGAGCACATAAGACAAAGGCATTTCCCTGAAAATACAGACTAGTGCACCTGCAGGAAAATCGCTTTCTATCTATTCTTACTTGAGGGATGTATCTTGTAAGCACCCCTCATCTTTCCACTGTGGTGAAATACATAAACAAATGGGAATGAGATTGAGCATAAATGTGACTTGCCATGAAGTTTTTCTAGCACATGAATACTTAGGAATTGAGACTACGTGTCAGAATCATGCACTAGTAATATGAGTCAGTCCTACAGTGGGCAATGCTAACACTTCATCTGGAAGATGCATAGGAGCTGAAGAAAGATTAAATGACAGTGCCCTAACAAGAATCACAAGGTATTGGTGCAAATGGATGTCCTATGCTGCTAGACATTTCTTTCCCTTATTATTACAACTAAACTTTCTTCCTAATTTGTTCAAGCTTCTGAGGTTCATGGAAGAACTGAAACTCTGTTTTTTTTCTCTCAATGAAATAAAGACAGTGAGAATCTTGCAGCCTTACATCCTGACTGGGGGTGGACTTGTAAAGGGGTTGCATGTCCATGATGCAAGTTCCAGTTTGTGAGCTCCAGCCACCTCTTGACCATGGAAATGCATTCCCTTTACACATCATCCCCCTTCAGGATGGCCTCAGGGCTCTCTGTTTCTTCATGGAAGAAGAGCTTGATTTGTACCCACCCTCCTCAACCTGGCTGAACTTGCTTTGAATAACTGCTCCTTTAACTCCTCTCACTTTCTTCAGATCAAAAGTATGGCCATAGGTGCCTGCTCTTTGTGGGATACGTGAAACATTCCTTTATTCTAATCCTACTCTGGTCATTCCCTCCCTCCCTCAAATTTAGACCATAATCAACAATAAAATAACAAGATGCTCTCTTTAGAACATGTATGCACAATTCAATAAAATCACCTACTCAGAAAGTCACAATTATAAAGAAATTGGTAAAGTAATTCCCCAGTTTCCTAAAATCCATTTTATTTAATATCCGTACACTTGACTAGAGACACTGCCCATTCTCCTTTTATATTCTAGTTTATAAAGTTTGAAAACTTTGATGAATCTAATGCTTCAAATAGAATTTGAATCGTCAAGCACATCTATGCTTAGACTGCAGTTCTACTAAAATAAAACAAAGGCTGTCAGAAAAATCTGTGAAATAGTAGATGTGTAATAGTGTCACCGAGCAACAGTTAATTGTTTCATTTTACACTATTACCAGCTGTTAGAGATAGATTTCCCTTTGATTAATAAGCAGTTAAGTAAGTTCAAAAATCAGCTTAGCTTAAATGATCTGTGCAGAGCAACCACATAAACTAACATTTTAACCAAACTTGGTATGAATTTGGTCAGGGCTGAATAATCAAGAAATATTAGCCCACATTTGGTGGAAGGGTATCTAATGCTGTCAGCCCATTCATTAGATTTGTCCCGGCAAGTTTTGGCCATTCTGTTTTTCGGTGTGACAACTTATTGAAAGTACATGCTGTTAACAAGGCAAATAGGGTGTCTGGAACCTGGCGAAACAAGACAGGTAACTACTTCCATAACAAACTGAACTGAAAGGTGGTGGAATTATGTATGGATGAATAAGAAGCGAGTTTAAGAGTGGAAGAATTCAATGTTAAATATGATACATAAAAGGAGGGAAAGATTTGCATTAAGTAAAAGCAGGATCTTTTATTTAAAAAAGCTACATTTTAAAAATCTCCAACAATACCTGAATAAATGAAACTCCATATCTTTAATGGCTAATTTTTAGTGTCAGAGTGAGGGAGTGGCTATAAAACACGCAGCATCCTAGGCTCATGTTGAGAGTACAGTCAATGACATTTTAAACTCCAGTTGAGAGAATGGCTAAAGCAGTCTACGCTTTATTCATAGGGAGTTGAAAAGGAAGAAAGATGTATCATGGAGTTGTGGTTTTTCATGCACTGCAGTATTATGATCAGTTCTAGGTATCATGCTTTAAGAAGAATGTGAGCCAGTAGAGAAAAGGTTCATACTAATATTTCCAGGGGTGAGGAACTTCAGTTACAGATTGGACTATTCTCATCAGAGAAGAGGAGGTTTGATAGAGGTATTATAATCATCATGGTTCTTAGCATGAGTGGAGGGTAAAACTGTTCCCATTGGTTGAAGAATCTAGAACAACACAGCACAGATTTAAGGTATTTGTCAAAAGACGACTCAAGGAAAATCTATTTGACACAATGATAGAATTGCAACAGGACTGTCCAGGTAGACCCATTGTTTCTGCCTGCTCATGCCCCACAGAACTTATCTCTTCCTACCTTGACACAGTCTTCTCTCCACCACCCCCCCCCTCCACCACCCCAGTCCAATCCCTACCCACATACATCCATGATTCATCTGACGCCTTACGCCGGTTTCACAGCTTCCAGTTTACTGGCTCCAGCCACCTCCTCTTTACCATGGACATGCAATCCCTTGACACATCCATTCCCCACTAGGAGGGTCTTATGGCTCTCTGCTTCTTCCTGGAGCAAAGACCTGAACCATCCCCCCCACCCCCACCACCACCCTCCTCTGCTTGGCTGAGCTTGTCCTCACCCTCAACAACTTCTCTTTCAATTCCTCTCATTTTCTTCAGGTAAGAGGGCTTGACATGTGTACCCGCATGGGCCCTAGTTATGCCTGTCTCTTCATGGGGTATGTGGAACATTCCTTGTTCCAGTCCTATTCTGGCCCCCACCCACAACTCTTTCTCCGATGCATTGATGATATCATCGGTGCTGCTTCCCTCTGTCATCGAGAATTGGAAAACTTCATCAATTTCACCTCCAATTTCCACCCTGCCCTCACTTTCACCTGGTCCATCTCTGACTCCTCCCTTCCCTTCTTTGACATTTCTGGGGATAGACTGGCCACTAATATCCATTACAAACCCACTGACTCCCACAGCTACCTGGACTATACATCCTCACACCCCACTTCCTGTAGAGACTCCATCCCATTCTCTCAGTTCCTCCATCTCCATCGCATATGTTCAGATGAGGCCAACTTCGACAAGGGAGCCTCCGAAATGTCCACATTCTTCCTCAACTGAGGATTCCCCAGCTCTGTTGTCGACAGGGCCCTCAACCAGATCCGACCCATTTCCAGCACTTCTGCCCTCACCCCTTCTCTTCCTTCCTGCAACAACGATAGGGTTCCCCTTATCCTCACCTACCATCCCACCAGCATCCACATCCAGAAGATCATCAGATGCCATTTCTGCCACCTCCAGCAAGATGCCACCACCAGACACATATTCCCCTCCCCTCCCTTGTCTGCCTTCCGCAGGGACTATTCCCTCTGGGATACCCTGGTCCATACTTTCTTCAACCCCAACACCTCCCCACAGCCCTACGGCACCTTCCCCTGTAACCAGTGAAGGTATAACACCTCCGCATTTACCTCCTCCCTCCCCAGTATCCAAGGGCCCAAACATACCTTCCGGGTGAAGCAACACTTCACCTGCACTTCTAAGAATCTAGTCTACTGCATTTGCTGCTCACAATGTGGTCTCCTCTACATTGGGGAAACGAAGCGTAGACTTGGCGACTACTTCGCAGAACATCTACGTTCTGCTCGCAAAAACGACCCTGAACTACCTGTTGCCTGCCACTTCAATGCACCACCTTGCTCCCTGGCCAACATCTCTGTCTCCGGCTTGCTACAGTGTTCCAGTGAAGCCCAGCACAAGCTGGAGGAACAACACCTCATTTTCCGCTTGGGGACCCTACAGCCCTCCAGACTCAATATTGACATCAATAATTTTAGGGCCTAAACTCTCCCATGTCCCAGCCCCCCCCACCCCACACACCAGGCCTTGTTACCACATAGCCTGCCACTACACACCCCCTGTTGTTAGTCACTAACAGTCCCCATTAACAACTATTTACCCTCCCAGCCTGATCGTTAGCAACTCCTTTGTCTGTCCAACTGTCTTTCTCTCTCTTTGGGCTCTGTCCTATTGTTTACAACCTACCTCACCCACCTCCCTATTTTCTGCCAATAAACTGACGTTTTCCCGGCCACCATCAGTTCTGAGGACGGGTCACCGGACCTGAAATGTTAACTCTGTTTTCTCCTTCACACATGCTGCCAGACTTGCTGAGCTTTTCCAGCAACTTTGTTTTTGTTCCTGATAGAATTGCAACGTTCTGCTTAAAAGTATAGTTAAGGCAGGTTCAATTGTGGCATTCAAGAAGGAATTGGATTATTATATGAAACAGAAGAATGTGCAGGGTTACAGGGAGAAGCTTGTTATGTTTTTTGCTAGATATTCAGCCCTGTTGCTGTCAATTAAACTAAACATCATGGGCTACAGGGAAGCTGCAGCTGATGTGACACCATCAGTTCTACAACCGCTTGAGACTAATTTCTTGCCCATAATGTTAAATTTTAATCAGCATTTGGATACCAGCAAAGTTTCATTTTGTACAAAGCCAGAGTATGATTTGAAACTTGGCCCTGTGTTGCTTTAAGCAGATAGCAATTTAAAAATACTATCTATGGAAGCAAAATTCTTCAAAGGTTCTGTGAGAGTTTTGCATAATGTGTGCTGCACGATTAATGAAGTAGGTTGGACCATTTATTGTCATATGTCAGAATCAATTGTTGATTATATACAAATTACTTTGCTTCTTTTTCTCCAAGATTTGCTTTTAAATTATCGAGTTTTTTTTTAGTCTGAGGTTTTGCATTTTACCATAGTTATATACATAATTATGTTGTACCTTTTTCTGATTTATCCTTGAAACATAACTACAAAATAAGTGATAAACTTAGCCTTGTTGCTGAACATTGCTTAAAGATCGTTGCTAAATATTACTGATTCATTTTACATTATCACTATTGATTACTGGTTTTTCCACTTATTCTTGTCATCTTGCCTTATCTTGCTTACAAGAAATTACTACGTGATAGAACCATGTCTAGGGCACAGACAAGTGGGAAGAGGTCAGACAATTCTAGCTCAGAAGAGGGGGTAGGTTCCCTGAAGGCTACTCTCCCTGTTTATATACTGGCCTTATGCATGGCACATGAGAATAAACCAAAAATACAAAATCCTGCAACCTAGTACTGTAAACGATCATTCATTTGCTTTCTCTGCTGAATAAATCAGTAATGGTTTACTAAATTATACTGTTCAAGTATTAACTGTCACACAGGGTAACATTTACAATTACAATGAATCCGCCAGGCTATGCTTTCATTAAACCTTGATGATATATTTGTTGATGGAAGTTTGGAATTAGGTTGACCCGTTGTGGCAGATTTGGTGATTCAGACCCATACAAGACAATGTTTTCTATAATCATACCTGGACTGCAAAGGTTGAATGACAAATAAAGATGAAGCAAGGCAAGGTTGTATTCCATTGAATGGGGGTTCTCAAAACCGGGATTGTGGAATGGCCACAGCTGTTGAGTGGAGACTTCGGTGGATTAACCCCGGGATTGGAGCTGAGGCTTCTGTTACGTACACAAATGCTGCTGTCATCTCTGAGACTTATTCTGGGTTTTCAAAACAATGGGGACAAAACCATTGGGCTCCACTCAGCAACATCTCTCACCTGCTCAAAAACTTTTTATCACCCTTCTGTACAATCTGAACAAGTGTCTCCCTTTCCCAATCCAACTCTGGCATTGCACAAACCTTCAGACATTAAAGTGGAGTCACAGTTGGTAAAATGTTGGAAAACACTCACCTAGAATTTAGAAGGCGAAGGTACGAAGATATTGTGAGAAACCAATACAATTGTTTGGGGGAAACTATTTCCACTAGTTGGGGAGTCTTGATCTAAAGGGAATATTAAAAATAAATGGTAGACACCATGCAAAATGTTAGAAATTTGGAACTTTCTTCTGTAAACTGGCGTAGATGTGTGAATAATTAAGTGATTTTAGAATGTTAGAACAATTTTTGATTTTTACTTAAAGACAAGCAAGATTTCTTAATATTATTTCTTGTTTAATTATTAAAATGAACTTTCTCTGAATTTAAAATGGCTGCTAGTGAGCACATATTTGGCAAGTAGGCTGCGTGTAGAAATTTCCAATAATTATCAGTGCACAAACAAGCTCATCATCACTTTGAAAGTTCCCACCTCCCACTGTGTGAACATTGCAATGAAACTTACTTGACAGAGCAACAGATATTACATCATCCCAGTTGGGTTTGGCTTGAAAACAAAAACAATGATAATCCTTATGCCAGAAATGGTGCTAACAGCGTCACATTTATTTCCTGTGACACATGATGATTTGTCAATAGACTTTGAAACCACCTTGCTAGTTTGACAAGAACCCCCCTTAACTTGACTGAAATTTATAGATTTGAACAGTGTTATTTGTACAGCTCTGAACCGTTCTCTCAGACTTTTTTTAAGCATTTGAGCAGACAACAAACAGTTCCAAGCTGTTGAATAATGGGGTGCATTAAAAACTGATTTTTCCTAGTAGTTGCTGTGCGATATGAGATTTCATTGTACAGCTATTACAACAGTAATCACCTTCGCAGAATTCTAGCCCAGAAAACAAAAGAAAGAAATTATGAGAAACACAAGTGTCATAATGTGTATTAAACTAGTGTCAACTGTTTATCTGATGTATCTATGATCAGTGTATCATTTTCAAAATAAGGTTTTATTCTTAGAAGGAATGAAGGCTAACCCTCAGATGAAGGTGGACAAGGGGACAATGGTCACCCAACATCATGAGTGGCTCTTCCATGTCTATTGGCCAAAAGGATTTCAGACAATTGATTGGCACAGTGTAAGTTACCTGCCCTTAGAAACATGATATAACAATAAGTGCTCAGGGACAGAGTGATTTCTTTTTGGAGAAATTATCAATCAGACCTTGGCAGCAGTTTGTGGTGGGTGGGTTCCCAAGAGAGCTATCTTCATCAAGTATTCCTCAACAGGCAGGTGGAAGATGGACCAGTAGAAGAGCTGGAAGACACAGGGAAGAGCAGGATAGCTGTCCCTACAACTTTAAAGAGACCAATACATTCTGCACCAATAGCCTGTTTGTCCTTTGATATCCGTGAACTGTTGCACACTTTCTTTATCTAACGATTGAACCTATTATACCTGAGAGCAGAGACTATCACCCCTGTATTGAAGTTCCAGAGAATCTTCTAGCCTCACTTCATGCCTTTGTTGAAGCATATTGAAGAATTGGTCTCAGCCTCTACCACAAGAAGGCTCAAATCCTTTATCAACTCATCCCAGGTCAAGATCTGGTCCACCATCCATGAAGATCAACAGAGAAAACCTCCCAGATATGGAAAAAGTCCCCCAGCTTGGGAGATTACCTCTCATCTAAGGCTGACATCAATGTAGAGATACAATTCAATCTGTGAGTGTCACCTTTGGATGCCTAAGGATGAGAGTCCTTGATGACCACGGTATCTGCACTGATATCAAAAACTTGTGCATAAGACAATCATCCTTACAACTCTTCCATATGTTTCCAAAACTTGGTCTATGTATCGAGACCACTTCAACACTCTTGAGAAGTATCACCAATGCTGTTTGAGATGGATTCTCAACATCAGCTGAGGGGACAGGTGTACTAACAACAACAGCAGCCAATAGCACCAACATTAAGGCCATGGTCATCCGAATCCATCTCCACTGGGCTGGCCACATACTTACAATATCTGACTTCCAAATGTCAAAGCAAATCTTCTTCACCCAGCTCAAGGAAGGAATTCAAAAGTCAGAAGGACAAAGGAAGCATTTCAAAGAGTCCCTGAAAGCTTCCCTCAAGAAATGCAACATTGATGTCAATGTGGGGGAGACCCTTGTTCAGAAGAAACCAACTTGGATACAAGTTGTAGGAAGGGACACAATTCTTGGAGAATGCCTGTTAGCAAGAGGGAGTACAGGAAAGGAACTTGAGAAAGGAATGCCACTGATGTTGAGGCCAAAGACCAATTCCACTTCCTGGAAAGAAGCTTGACACCATCCAGGACAAAGCAGCCTGCTTGATTGGCATTACGTCCACAAGCATTCACTCCTTCCACCACTGATGCTCAGTAGTAGCGATGTGTACTATCTACAAGATGCACTGCAGAAATTCACCAAAGATCCTCAGACAGCACCTTCCAAACCCATGACCACTTTCATCTAGGAGGACAAGAGCAGCAGATATATGGGAACACCACGACCTCCAAATTCCCCTCCAAGTCACTCACCATCCTGACTTGGAAATATATCGCCATTCCTTCACTGTTACTGGGTCAAAATCCTGGAAATACCTCCCTAATAGCATTGTGGGTCAACCCACAGCTGGAGGGCTGCAACGGTTCAAGAAGGCAGCTCACCACCACCTTCTCAAGTGCAAGAAATGGGCAAGAAATGCTGGCCAGCCAGCGACGCCCACATCCCACAAATGAATTTTAAAAAAAGCCTGTCAATTGCGCAGATGGAGATGCGGCTCTAGTATCGGGTTCATCAGCCATACAAGGGCCCACAGAATCCACGTCTAGTGAATGGAATTTTCTCGGTGGAGAATCATACTCACTCGTAAGTGATTGCCAACGACAATTATGTAAAGTACCTAAACTGCTGCTGCTTAACAAACTCAATGAACTATCTGAAAAGTACTTTCAAATCATCGCCTGTCTAATTAACTGTGATTGCAAACCCCGCAAAATCAACAAACTGGTGTCAGAAGCATGACCATAGGAGTTGGTGTTTAATTGGCCTTATGGTTGAGAAGCTGGCAGAAGCAGCAGTGTTTGATTGAAGTTACCATGTCACTGGGATATTCTAAAATGCAACTCTCCGTTAAATGGAAAAGTTTGGATCATTGGCATCAGGGGCTGTTCTGGAAATTGTAGAAATGTGCGATGATAATTATGAGTGTGCCATTGATAGGCTTCCAAAAGAGGCTATGAAATGAGTTAGGAATAGTTCAGAATAAACGAGCATCGGGTGCCCATTTGTGTGCTATCCAACTGGATAAGGAAAATAGAAAGCTGCGAGAATTGGTAAAAGAGCTGCAGGGTAAAAATGATTGCCAACAGGAATGCAATGTACCCATTATGTGTAATACGTGGAAGAGGCTGCAGGTAGACCCAGGTCTGCAACTGGACAAACTGGACATTGACATTGAAACCAATGATGAAACAGACTTCTTTCCTGATTGAACAAAAATTAAAACATGGCAAGTAGAAATCTGTAAACAGACAGCAGCTGGGACTAACTTGCATGACAAGGTACAAACCTTGGAATGTAGTTGAGTGTTTCCATCTGTTCCATCTCTATGTAGTGAAACAAAGCCAGTGTGTAACATCATCTGTGTGATGTAAGGGGTGGGAGAAGGAGTAGGAACTTAGTTACAGTTAAGAAAGAGATCAACAAGTCCCTTTCCCCAAATAAAGTTAAAGGAGCCCCTTATAAAAATTGTGTTGAGTTCACACAGAGTTCCCGTGACAGTTACAATGAGACCATCCCTTTCATTTGACCGAAATCAGCACTAAAACAATGAGTAATACCAAAAGCAGCATCAGTTCAAATCATAGAATCCCTACTGCATGGAAGCAGTCCATTTGGTCCATCAAGTCCACACCGACCCTGTGGACAACATCTCAGCCAGACCCACCTGCCCTAACTCTCCCTGTAACCCTGCATTTCCCATCACTAATCCACATAGACAACTAGTTTAAAAGTCTTTCACATTTTTTTAATCAAAAAGTTTAAAATGTACTCTTTTAAACCGCTGTGGAAGAAATGCTGTGAAAATAAAACATGTAGTTTGATCTCAAAACAAAGATGAACTCTTTTGGAAGGTAATTTTGAACTCAGAATTTGGAATAAGAAATATTTTGCCAGTTCTACACATTGCTTTTTTTTTGAAGGTGGTCTCAAAGAAATCTTGAAATTTTGTTTTGAGAAATAGAAATCTTAAAGGCCAGTTTAAAATGATCAGATAACTTCAATAGTTCTTTTTAAAGAGAGTATGTGATATTACAGCAACGATGTCACCTGGTGACTTGGTCCCCAACCCTTCTCACCTTGGTGCTGACAATTTTTTACTCATAACACACACCTTCTGTTTGGCAAGATGTGTGATTCTGGAAAGGACTAAATTCTGGATTTCCAAAGTTGCAGATACATTTTGGACATTATTAATCCATCAGGCTTCTTGCAGAGCTACAGTGGATTTGGTTTTTGTCTTTTTAAACAGATTTCAGGAACATAGTGAGTGACTCAGGAGTTTTGCTGAGACAATGTGTTTGAGAATACTCTGAACAACAGTACACTGAACTGACTGCAATCATTTGTGTCTTCGATATAAAAGCACTGTTTAAAAACACCAATCCTAATGTAATTGTTTCTGATATTGGGATTGATAAAATACCTGGAAACAATTTGCTATTTCAAGCACACAATGGAGAATTCAATTAAAGTTTAAGAGCGAAGAGCATTTTCTGTGTATTTAATTTAAAGCTATTGAAAACTTGATGTTTGATGCTTGATGTTTTAATTTGTATCAAAAAAAGGGAAAGATTATAAGGTTTTGGAGTAGATTTGTAGCTTGGGTTGTGAGTGTTGAGGTTGGTTGACATTGACATTGGTCCTGTCCATGGTGGGGAGTGGGTCTTTAGTTTGGGTGAGCAGTGGTCGTAGGGTAGATGTGGACTTGTGTCCCACTCTGATGCCCAGCGGTCGTGGGAGTCTTGTGGTGAGTTCCAACGTGTTCCTGATGTAGGGTGATGTGATGAGTGTGTCGGGGTGTGTAGTATCTTTCTGAGGTTGTTCGTGTAGACATCTTCTGACCCAGTTTTTTGGATATCCATTATCCTCATCGGAACTAACCACAAGATTCGTATGACCGCTGGTCATCAGAGTGGCACACAAGCCCACATCAACCCTACGACCACTGCTCACCCAAACTACAGACCCACTCCCCACCGTGGACAGGACCAATGTCATCTACAAGATCCCCTGCAGTGACTGTGAGAAACACTACATCGGACAAACAGGAAGGAAACTAACAACAAGAGTACATGAACACCAACTGGCTACAACAAGACACGACCAGTACTCACTCATCTCAATCCACATGGACAAGGAGAACCACCATTTTGACTGGGACAACACCAAAATCCTGGGACAAGCTAGGCAAAGACAGGCATGAGAATTCCTAGCAGCTTGGCACTCCACAAAGCATGCTATTAATAAACATATTGAACTTGACCCCATATACATTCCACTACGAAGGAAAACCGGAAGTGAGGCAATCCAGTTCAACGGACCCCAGAGTTTAAAAACCAGGTGGGAGAACACACTGATGCTTCATCGGAGGCTGCACTGAGGATGTTACCCAGCATGGTAACAAAATGTCTGCGAAATAAGAAACCAGCTCGGTGAGCCAAACAACCTCAACAGGGAAAGATTATTTTGAAAAAATAAATAAATAATAACTAATGAAACCGGTCAACCTAACAACACTGTTGAGGCTGTATGCAAAATAAACCTCAAGTCTACTGTTCCCACTTTTGAATTTGGGATAATTTTTAAAGAAAGAAAAATGAATAATAATCTAGAAATTTACCTTTGAGAAAATTGTATGTACCAACAAGCAGAATTTGGTAATTTTTGATACAGTAATGTTTGATTTCTGTTTTAAACGTATTCTGAAAATATGTTTCTTTTTAAAATAACAGTCAGGTTTCCCAGAGCTCCTAAATCAGATCGAATGGTAATTAATAGGATGGCCCACTTCGAATGAAGAAATAATGACAAGGAAAATGTTCCCATCTCTCATTGTGTTCACATTGCATTGAAATTCTCATAAAGGAGCAACTGATATTGCACCTCCGTGAAACAAACACAGATATTGCTTGAGAAATTCAGCAGGTCTGGCAGCATCTGTGGGAAGAAAGTAGAGTTTATGATTCAAGCCTGGTGATTCTTCATCAAAACTGTTAGCAGCTAGGAAAAAGTGGTGTTTGCAGGAGAGCAGAGGAGAAGAGGTAGATGAATAGGTGGAGGTGGAGCCCAGAGAAAGAGAAATATGGGAGGGGTAGGTAAACAAGCAGATTATGGATAGCAGGCCTGAAGAAGAGCTAAATAAGTGATAATAAGAGCTAAGAGTAGGAGAATGTGGGTGAGCTGTATTGAATCCAACCATATAATGTGATAATTGGCCAATGAGTACGTGGGAAAGGGTGACTGTGCTAAAATCAAACCCTGTCATAACAGGACTGGTGTAGGTTGGGTATAAATGGAAGGATGGAATCAGGCTGTAAGGTTATTGAACCTGATGTTGAGCCCTAGATGCTGCAGGGTCCCCAAGCAGAAAATGTGATCTTGTTCTTCAAGCTTGCCCTGAGACTCACTGGAACACTGTAGAAGGCTTGTGGTAGAAATGTTGGTGTGGGAACACGGGGTGGTGTATTGAAGTGGCAGGCAACTGGAAGCTTGGGGTCATTTTTGCAGGCAGGGCATTGGTGTTCTGCAAAGTGGTCACCCAGTCTGTGTTTAGTCTCCCCAACATAGGGGCAATCTCATTGTCCCTGGTGTCTTCCTGGCTGGATTTGGTTTGGGAAAAAAAGCCATTAATAATCATTGTGCCAGAAATGATGCTTAACAGCCCCATATTTAACTCCTGCAACACACAATGGTTTGTCAAGAAATTTTTAAACCACTTTGCTAGTTTGAATTGCCCCATCCAGGATCCCTGTCACATGACTGAAACTTGTTGATTTTGAGCAGTTTTAATTGTGCAGCTCTGAACTCTATTCTCAGACTGCTTTTTAAAAGTTGGAACACACAACAAGCAGCTCCAAGGTCAGCTAAAGCCTGCCTCTCGTCTTACATTAGGGACATCTCAATTTCTGGGAAGAATCCTGTATTTCATCTGAGCTGATCTAATCCCAGTCTACCAGAAATATATTACTACACCTTCAACCGCATCAGAGCTCCTAGAAAAATGATTCCGGTCAGAACTACCAATCGCAAGAAGCTTCACTGGCCATTGATTACTGGATTCTAATTCATGTGAATTCATGCCCATATCTTTTTTTAAAGTTATTCATAATTGTAACTTCTATTGCTACTTTTCTTTCCTCTTTGTACACTTGTGTCTTTATGTGTGGCGAAATTTTATCCCTGGGTTTAAATGCTTGAATATACCATCCTTTTGTTTTTAGTCCGAATGACAGTTTGCTCTGGATCATTTAAAATTGGACTTCAGGTAGACAGAATTAGAAAGGAGTACACCATGGTCTATTTTGAGAGTGGACATTAGAAAAAAAAATTTAAAAACTTCTGTTCCGGACTGAAGAGGACAACCATAAAATAACTTAATCCACATCTCCCTCTTTCTCAACAATGACTGTTAACCAAAAGTATGAAGAGATATGGGCAAAGATGAGTAATAGAGTTAGGTTCCAGATCAACCATTATCTCATGGGTTACCAGAACTGGCTTGAGGGGCTAAATGACCTTCTCTTGTTCCAACAAGTCACAGTTGATTATTAATCAATCAACATTTCTCAAAGTCCAAGGGCTAAACTCTTTAAATTCGGAATGTTTCTAGAGGGTGAATTGCTTTTTAGCATAATGTAAACAACCTCTATAGATTTCTTCTTAGCTGCATTTAGAGGTATTTAAATATGATGTTTTTGTTTTGTATCAAACACCAGTCAGAAATAAATCTTCATCTCTTAACTGCTTATTCTAAACTATATTGTAAAATTGACAGATAAAACCAATGTTGTTGTAAAAACTGGTTATGAAAGCCAAATATTATTGCTGATATTATGTGTAGGATATTTACAACCTTTACTAGAAGCAGATAGTTGAATTACAATTTTCAAGTTTTTAACAATTTTCTTTGTCCATTCAAAGTCAGTACATGAATGGACAGTAATAATTCAAACTATTTTTAGAAGCCATCTTTAGTAACAGCCAACTAAATTGCCAATTTACAATATTAGGAATTGTGTAGAAAGCCTTGAGGAATCTGCAATTTACATTAACATTGGAAATTGTAATTATCTTGACATATGAATCTCCCTTGATTCTGGTAACACCCAATATCCCATCAAAATGAAGAATGCTTGCTTTCAAATAATTTGGAAAGCATCTGAACTACTGAAGAGATCTGCTTTTGAAACATAGTGTATGGTCGTGGTGTGGTCTCACCGTTATAGTGTCGTTGCAATAATTACCTACTTTTATATGCCATCCCACTTGCAATAGATGACAGCATTCTATTTCTATTCCTAAGTTATTTCTTGTTTACTTTTTGTGATTCATCTACAAGGTCCCCCAAATGCCTCTGCACTGCTGTATTTTGCAGTTCTTTCCATTTAAGTAATATTCTGCTTTTCTATTTTTCTTGCCGAAGTGGACGCAACATATTTTCCTGCATTATACTCCACCTACTTTTTTTTGGTTTGTTGGCCAATTTAGTTAAGCTACCTATGTCATTTTGGTAGCTACTTTATGTTTGCTTCACCATTTGTATTTCTACCTATCTTTATTTCCTCAGAAAATTTGGCCAAAATGCAGTCGGTCCCATCCGTAATGTAATTAATATACAAAAACAAAGTTGCTGGAAAGCTCAGCAGGTCTGGCAGCATCTGTGAAGGGAAAAAACATAGTTAGCATTTCGGGACCAATGACCCTCAGCTTTTATGTAATTAATATAGATTGTCAATAGTACAGTCTAAGCATTGATCCCTGTGCCACTCAACAAGTTGCAGGTTGCCATCCTGAAAGTGACCTACTTATTCCAACCTTGTTTCATGTTAGATAGCTAGTCCTCTACCAATGCTAATATATCACCCCCAACACCATAAGCCCTTATCTTATATAGTAACCTTTTATGTGCCACCTTATTGAATACTCTTGGGAAATCCACATACATTACATCTACCGGTTTCCCTGTATCAGTGCTGCTTGATTCATCCTCAAAGACCCCTCTAGTACATGTTAACAAACAAGATTTTCCTTTAGCTAAACCAAGTTGGCTTTGCCTGATTGTGTTTTGAATTTCTAATTACTTATTTAATGGCAGATTCTAGCATTTGCTCAATTACAGATGTTGGGTTTATTGACCTCTAGTTTCTGCTTTCTGTCTCGCTGCTTTCTTGAATAATGGTAGTACATTTTTGATTTTCCAATTTGATGTGACTTTTACAAAATCTAAGTGCTTCTAAAAGAATACATCCAATGAATCCATCACATTTGCAGCCATTTTAAAAATATTTAATAATAGAGGCCATCACATTCAGGGGACTTGTTAGTCTTATGCCTCACTATTCCCATGATGTTTTCTTGAGTGGTAATGATTGTTTTAAGTACGATGCTCCCTTTTAGACTCTTGGTTTTCTTCTATTTTTGTAATGTTTAATACTGCAAGGACAGGTACAAAATACTTGTTCAAAGCCTCTGCCATTACTTCCTTTCTCATCATTAATTCCCCCAGTCTCAACCTCTAAGAAACCAGTGCTCACAGTAGTTCTTTTTATATACTGGCAGAAGGTTTTACAGTCCGTTTTTATCTTTCTTGATTGTTTCATCTCATGCTCCAGTTTTCTTAGGGACCATTTGGGAACGTTTTAGATAGCAGTGATCTTCGGATCTACCACTGATCCTCCTACAGTTGTATGTCTCCCTTTTCTTTCAATGTAACACCACCTTTAACTTCCTTCGTTAGCCAGGGAATATTCACCTTTGTCATAGATTCCTTCTCACTCAACATAATCATTTAATCGTTGGTGATTTATGGAGTATCTCCTTAAATGTCTGTCTACCGACTGGAAAATTTAACACAAACAAATAAAATATGAATTCGCTCCCTCCCTTGACCCTAAATGGTTGCCTTCTGTCGCATCCATCGAGAATCCCCCGTTGATTGGTTATTTTTGTTGCCTGACGGCTGAATGAGCAGACAAACCATGCTTAAGGTACCGCTTCGAAAGTTTAATGACATTCACTGTTCCTAAAGACGCCAAGTTCATTAAAGGAGAGATTGAGAGTGAGCTTCACTTTATGGAATACTGTGTAACTGACCCCAGGAAGAATGTACATATTCTTGGAGAGGTCTTGTTGAAAGGTGATCATTTCAGACTGAGCTTTGGGGTTAAATCGCTGTCATGTCTATATCCAAATGCACTTCTAATTTTTTCTTTGCTAGCTTTCAGAATAACGTGAGCCTACAAATAAAAATTCATGAAAGCAAAGTTCTGAGGAAGGGCCACCGGACCCGAACCGTTAACTCTGTTTTCTCCTCCACAGATGCTGCCAGACCTGCTGAGCTTTTCCAGCAACTTCGTTTTTGTTCCTGATTTACAGCATCCGCAGTTCTTTTGGTTTTTTATCATGAAAGCAAAGATAGCTGCCGTTGATCTAATAATTGCAAAACTGAATGGGCGCGAGGTGGGGTCAAATGGCACTTCAGTTGTGGACAGCAAAATAGACCTGTCACTTTTGGGCTGCAGAGATACATTTGAAGTAACAAGTGCAACCCTTTTAACAGGGTGGATCATGACAGAGAATAAAATTATTGCTGATTGTTCAGATTTGACTACAATTAACCCGCACGCACTCTAATCTTCATTAACAAGGAGTTGGGCTGGAACGCATTCGCAGCAGCTCGACTCCTCACAGAGGGGTATTTCTAGATTAATGATTCTTTAGGTACTTCTCATAGAAATATTACAACGAAACACTTGCAATATTTCGAAGCGTGCAAGGGTTGAAGCGATATACTGGGTGGATTGGAAAGATATTTGAGATCAAAGTCTTTTCACTTCCAGTGACAGTTTTCGATGACCCAATATCATTTCCGATATTAGGTTTTATTTAAGCGTCCTTTTAGCTGGTTATCTTTTTGGAGTTGTTCCGGGGTAAAATTTTCTCTGCACTTTAGATTTAGAAGAACGTGCCTTTATGATTAAGCATGTTTTATGTTCATAAGAGCAAAAATGGCGAAACATCTAAATCAATTCTTACTGCGTGCCAATTGAGCGTTTTTTTTAAAAAAAGCAATGTCATGTCTGTTTGTACGCTTTGCATAAATTTGTATAATTGATGCTAATACATCCCTTCCCCCAAAACCCACCTCTATTTTTGTCAATATATAAAAGTATCCCGGAATTGTGTTCTGCCCAAATTGCTTTCAGGCTTCCAAAAAAAATCTTTTAGATTGTTGCTAAATAAAGCGGGAGAACCAACACATTTGTGTGTTGAGTACTTCAGGCATATTGCCCCGTAAGAATAATCTCAGTCCAAAAGACCTCTACAACGTAAACTGTGCCCATTCTGAGGTAGGTAGACCCTGTCATCAGACTCAGCTTCTTTGTGCAAGTAGGCGATGGAGATAGCTGTTAAAATGGCCTGGATTCGAACGGAATAGATACATCAAAGATACGATTTCTAGAAATGAGAATGAATCTGCTTCCCTCCTGCCTTCTCCTTGTGGTAAGTAGTGAGCCGGGCGGTTGGTGTAGAACTATTGCAGAATCCTCCAGGAGGGGTTCACATTACACAAGTTATTACATTTCCTGAAATGAGATTGTCTGAGTGGTACTCGTTTGGCGGGGGGGGGGAACTCCATCACATCTTAGGAAATCAGGAAATAGAAACTGGTTAGATATCTTTTCTCTCTCCCCAGGCTGTTAGCTTTTCCAACCAGCCTTGGGTTTTGCTCACCCTCATAAGACAGCACAATATTGGCAAGGTTCGGGGTGGTGGTAGAAACAGATGCGACAGCAACGTTTAAGAAGCATTGAGACAGACAATGAACAGGTACAGAATAGAAGGGGATAAAGAGCATGTGCAGGCAGGTACGATTAGTCTAGAATGGCGTAATGGTCGGAATAGACATGGAGCGCCGAAGGGCCTGACCCTGTGCTGCACCTTCCTACGTTTACGTTTACAGCCGAGCATAATCTTCAAGGAATTATAACAGGAAATTTGGAAGGGTTTTTATAGGGCATTCCTACTTCTTGAACCAGGAGTCCTATAGGGTTCAACTCCTACCTGCTTCAGAGGAGAGTCGTAACATCTCTATCAAGTGGATTCGGAATTCTCTAACAGAACAATGAAGCATCTTGCTGAAACAATCATTGGAATTATATTAGGTTTACGAGAAATCCGAATGGCGTTGATAATGATCTCAATGAGTTTGTTTTGCATTTATAAATGGGTTTCATTTATAAAATATCTACATTTCCTGGATATGAAAGTAAAATTTCAGTTATCAATTATTGGTCGGAGGGAAGTTAACTTGTTTCATACAGCTGGGAAGGCTGTGGGGCTGGATCTCGGGGCGTTGGAAATTTCAGAATGCGGCTGCAGTCACATCAAATGGGATCAGTACCATTGCGGCTCAAACCATTCATCTATTTCCTCTCGGCATTATTAACAACTTTTGGACGGCACCTCCTTTTAGAGCAACCCAAAACTTTAGACCTGCTTCCTATAAATTTGCAGAGATTATTTTATAGAAAGTAATACGTGACATTCGTCGTTTTCTTAAAACTCACTAACCCAAGGTGTAACTCAATGAGTATTATGTACCAGTCACACCCTCTCTAAACGAGGAATGTCCCCTTTCTAACAATTGTACACTTTACATTCTGTGTTATCATAGTGACAAGAAGTCAAAGGCTTGAACTGCTGTACATGACTTCAAGCTGTAATTTTAACATGTCAATTCTGTAGTTTTCTGCAGTTTTATTTCGTTGTATGTATACCACTTTTTCCTACTTCCGTACAATTGTTTATAAGTCCAATATTACATATCGACGAGAAAATTAAAAGGGAGAAAGCAGCGAACTTCCAAAGTTTGCTATTATTTGATGTAGAAATCTCCCTCCGGTTAAAAGGATTACCGATCCTTCACCTGGTTCAGTTCCTTCCCTTCAATGTCACATTCATATTATTAGCTCCACGTAAGCTCTCTACCGTATTGGCGGAGAGTATGCTATTGTTGAAACGCAGAACCGTTATCTTGGTCAGCGACGGAAATAGAATGATAAAAATGAATCTCTCTGAACCCAGTTTAAACCAAAACCAAACGCAAAAGTGTGCTACCTAACAGTGGGATAAAAAGTTAGCTTTACACATCGGGCAGAATTGTGAGGAAAAGTGTGAATTCGTTCGCATTGGAGTTATGCATATTTCTTGTGCGGTATGTTATAGGCATGGGACGTAAAACAGAGCGGTGATGCATCATTGTATGACCAACATTGTTCTGTTGCATCACCCTGTGTTGCAAATTTCGCTGGAGGTGCAAAGGAGTTAATTCCGGAAAACCCAGGTCAAGTTCGTGGAAATATGCCCCCAGTTGGTCAGTTTCCGAGCAGTCATGTCATCTAGTCCGCTCTGGTTCCATCTGCTGTGTTAGAAAATTCCAAACATTTGCAAGCACATAAGCCAAATGTAGCTTTTGATGACATTTCCTAGGGTTCAAATCATTCTACATAGCTGTTAAGACCTTTCTTCTGAATCATTTAAAATCAGGTTTACCTCTCGCTCACTAGATGACAATTTTCACTCCTTAGATATTTCAAAGATACCTTACACACCCCCTCCAAAAAAGCAGGTGTCTGTTGCAAAAACAAAATTGCTGGAAAATCTCAGCAAGATTCTGCCAGATATGCTCAGCTTTTCCAGCAATTCCTGTTTTTTTAGTGATTTATAGCATCCGTAGTTCTTTCGGTTTTTAAAGTGTTTGCTGCATTTGAAAACTGATAGCCAACAAATCCCACATTATCTGAATGTGTCTTTGGAATCCTCTTCTGGTCTTAATCGGTCTTAAGGTCTCCTGTCAGTTGTTGGATGTGCCCCTTGTCCTCTCAGAGATAAATTAGGTGTGAGGTTTACAAATATAAAACAGCACAGACTTTACCTACACCCTTTTGCATCAAATAGATCCAACCACACATGCCAGATTCTTTATCCAAATGTTTAATGCAAGACTGTTGAACAGGTAATTGTTCCTTTATGTAATATATATACAAAAGCAAACAATAAGCGCAGAAGTATCCCTGCTGACTGAATGCCATTTGAAGGTTTAGTGTTCATAAATGTTTGCAGTACTGAGGCGCCACAACGCAAACGCCTTTAATTTGTTTGAAAGGAGGTTGCAAGCGGTGGAAGAGGAGGATAATTTTCTCACTCCATCCTTTACCTAAGACCTGGGACCCCACGTCCGGCAACCTCCCCCGCCTCCCCCCGCCCCCCACCCCCCAACCTATTGCAGGGTCTGTTTATGTTGATTCCGCAATGCGAATACAGATCAGAGGCATCTCACGCCATCGCCTTTGGTTACCGGAGAAAGGCGCACGCAGCCTGAGCAGAACCAGATATACCAGCAGGTTTTAAGTAACTGTGCAGTAGCACGCCAAAGCAAATAATATAGCCCGAACACCGAATAATGCTACATCGGAAGCTGAACGTGGTTGGAGTACTGCTCCCTTGACACCTCCGCGCTGATGTAAAGGTTAAGGAGTGGTGCTTTCCATTTTGTCTTCAGACACAAAAGCATTTGGAAGTCTAATTTGAATGTATATTAGGTCGATTTGAGAACGCGAACCACGCGTTTGCTTTACAAAGGAGGAGTATTGCTCTTCCAAATCGAAGAGGTATGTTTATAGCGGGACTTTATTCTATAGAAAAAAAAAGCCCCATCAAATTATAAGAAGTAAATGCATTCGAGATTTGTCGAGAACGTTCGTCTTCTGAGGATAAGGCAATTAATTGAGAGAGAGGAAAAAAATTAACCTTCAGTAGGGCTGTGCCTTCAGGAAATTACTGCTGTTAAATGTGACAGGAAACCAAAATTTTATGTACCTCACAGAGGCTATTCCCAGAACATCGAAGTGACTCTATGAGATACCTACTCCGGGTGAAGGTTTGACCGATGTAGAGTGACCTGGGTTTTAACAAGTTTCTCCCCATTGTGAAGCTGGTTGGAGTTCAACACTATTGAGAGAACAAACGGATTGAGCTGTTCACCAGTGGGGCCTCCCAACCAATGTCACAAGTACTTTTTTTTTTTGCCTGGAATTCGTTTATTAATCATTTAAGTGAACAATTAAAATTGAGTCTTAACACTGCCACACAGGATTTGGAACCAATGTACTGTTTGATCGTTTTCTTTTACCTGACAAAAAGAGCGTGCTTAGGGTGAACAGAAAAAAAATATCGCGCAGTTATTTGGAAACAAGATAAATAATTCGAACGAATTTCTGTTCGAAACGCGTTCACGTGTTTCCCCCATCTTTCGACTTTAAAAAAAAATTTGTGAACGAGCCCGAGCAGCTCAGCTAAAGACCCATCTAAATAAAAGCAGTCAGAACGTTTGCAGGTCAACAGCCAGGCATGTTATTTATTGAGCCTCCCCCCCCACCCCCTTGCTAAGCCTAAAGAGACAGCACTCTCTATTGTAGTCATAGCGGGTCACTTGTGCAAACTGTAGGGTACAGTCGCTGGCGCTGAGACCGAGAAAGCGCGATGCGCCGTAATGGTCAGCGCCGATCTTGCCCGGTTCAACAGCGCGATGACAACGGCGCTTCTCTCCCCTGTTGGTGTTTTAATCAAATTTCAATTCCCAGGAATTTGGATGATTCCGGCTTATCGGAATCCATGCAGTTTTCGCGTTGGAATTTACAAACAGAGAGAGAGAAAAATTTATTAACGGGGTGAAACAGGAGCAACATTTCAACAATTTTGCAATCGGCCAAATGCGGCAACATAATTCGGCCGTGAGATCATCCCGTGTGTGCATTTAGCGATTTCATGACAGTTTATTTTACAACCGGTCGACAGTCATTCTTAATAAAAATTACTCGCTTTTTTTTCTATTCTAACTGTGCGAGAGTATGCATTTGATGAAAAATACGTTTGACATCTTCAATGAATTTTAAAAACGTTATAATAAATAACAAGACCTAAAATTCCCCATTGACATAAATGTCAACAATAGACAAACCGACATCGAGGTGAGAACAATGGCAATAATGTGTAGATTTTGCATCAGTCTCTTTGTAAAGCTTGTTCAATTATAAATATGGAAATATTTAAACGAAGCCACATTTGTTTTCTGGCTGTCCATTTCCCGTGTTTAACTTAAATAAACAATACCATCCCCCGAAAAATATGCTGAGTTGGAAACAATGTCACGAGAGACCCGTGATATCCTGAGCATGTTTCGGAATTCCCACTAAAAAAACTGTTCAAAATCGCGTTAGATCCTATTGACAGTAAAAGCCGCTTTGGTACGGCATGTCCAGGGTGCCTAGTTAAAGGCGATGGTCGTTCGAAACGGATTATAGACCGTCTGGATGCAGCGATGGAGCTCACAGATAACACGGCAATTCCAAATTGCTAACCGCATTGCTTTTTAGCTGGTTCTAACAGTAACAATAGAGGCAAATTATTGTGAAACAGTTTTCCTTTCATGCTATTTATTCCTTAATTCCCCCCGCCAGATTACACACTAATATTGTGGCCATTATGCCGCTTTCTATATCACACCAGTTTTAAACCACAGTTCAATTTGTCGGTCTCAAGCACATTCCCTTAAACCTAGGGCTTTATTTATGCTTGAAGCATTAATGCTGATTTTTTTTTTCATTTTATATAAAAAAGTTTTACATCAGCAATCTGCTCCTTGTTTTAAATTAACCAAACTCTGAAGGGTATATAATTCAGTCTTGAATCATTAAACTACCACATCGAACTGACTGCACAATCCAGAGATTAATTTACAAGAATGTACAGCTAATTCGCAACAAGATCTGAAAGGTATTAATGTTTCCAGTAGAACACTGCTGGGCCATGGATGAATTGGTATTTCGCACTTCATTGTTCTACCTGGTATATAGTCGTGTTGACTCCCTGGAATTTGGAACAGCATTCACGATCCAATTCAACAACTTGTTAACTACAATTACACAACAGTCTAAGCAAATCCAAATGGTCACAGATTTTTAAAAATTTAACCGGTATTTATCTTAAATGTTGCGGCGTCTTTTCCCAAAGTCTGAGAGGGCTCCAAGTTAACATTATGTTGCATGTCAATTGTTCCTCAGATTTCAGAAAAGAACACGTCCAAAAGAACCCGAGAGCTGCAGTTCTGGGTATGTGTTGCAAAGTTTGCCAGTCCAAACCTTTTACAGATGTCTCACCCATCCCCACTCGTGCCTTGGTTAGGAAATTCTACCAGGTCCGACCGTACAGCAGGCCAGGATTCACCATATTACCCGTGTAGTCTGCAGTAGCCGTGTCCATTTGAGACATGTTATTGACCGAATTGTGAATAGACGATGGGTTTGGCGACACTTGGGCGAGATCTTGGGTTTGAGCGAGTGAATTCACTTGTTGATTCTGTTGCTGAGAGATGGTGGTGCTGGCGACTGGGAGGATCCCATTGGCGCCCTGTTGCTGCTGTGCTTGTTGGCTGGGGGTAGGGGTGCTGGAGCCGTTTTGACAGGGCTTACCGTCTTTCACAAGCACTGGCACGGCCACCCTCCTGGGAGACTGTTGCTGTTGACACAGGTTATTCTCCTGCTGCATTTGTTGAGTAGCTTTGTCTTTGGCCTGGCGTTTCATCTTGTAGCGATGGTTTTGGAACCAGATCTTGACCTGGGTCGGGGTGAGGTGAATCATGCTCGCCAGGTGTTCTCTCTCGGGAGCGGACAGGTACTTTTGCTGTTTGAAGCGTCGCTCCAGCTCGTAGACTTGGGCCTGAGAGAACAATACTCTTCTCTTTCTCCTTGGCGCTGCGTGTAAAGGTGCCATAGGTTTGGCGGAATCTGTCATTCCCGCTAAAGTCCCCATTCCAGACATGTTCATCCCTGAAGATGTCCCCATGAAGCGGGAGACTAAACAAACATTTCAATGAAAGAAATGGTTCTGATTAAAAAAAAATACCGGGAAGTAGAAATTTTACTCAAACTAATCATCTACATTCTTACAAAGCAGTTCTGTCATTTACACAACACTTAACCGTCCATATCCTATCCTTTATTTATTCCCTGAACAACATTATACATTAATAATGTTAAATAAACATTAATTGGCTTGATTATTCCAGTCCTAAGTACCATCTGCACAAATATGCCACATCAAAAAAAAAACAATTATCTTGACATGTTGTAGAATAATTTCATAGGGCCTGACCTGCTCGGGGCGTTTCTGAAGTTAAGCATTGTAGAGTTGTCTTGCAAACATGCTCAGCTATCTGCTTAAATTTCTTCGACATGGCATTAAAACAATGGATAGCTTATTAGTCAGAGTTAGGGAGTGAAATATTACCCCCAATGAACATCTACATTAAGTTTATCACACAGATCCTTCTCTCCCCGAAAAGAATTTATTTCAAACAAACTCCGCCACAAAGCCAAGCCGAAATCATAGTGAAATTCAGAGAAAACTTCTATTTGAGGGAATCTTACTTGTTGAATATCTGGGATCCGGGTTCGTACCGCCGTACCAGCCACTCCCTGTAGCGCTGTTCCTCATGCTGTCCTGGTATGAGGGCAGTTCCCCCATGTTGCCAATACTCCCGTTGCAGTAGCCTCCCATGGCCCCGTGTGAAAACTGAGAGACGCCGTGTGGCATATGGTAAGTAGTCGCCACCGTGGCGTTGTGTCCCATGGTGTGTTGCTGCATGCTGGACTGGGAGACCTGGGCTTGACGGTAGCCCCCCAGAGGAGGACCGAGGTTGCCAGCGCCGTCCATGCCACCAAACTTCTTGTAGGTCTCCTCAATCGGGCTCAGGATGTCTGTCACTGAAAAAGGCGTTGTGTGCTTTGGGCTCAACGACATGATTTAGCGACAGAGCAGGTAAAATGGTTTGAGAGGATCTACCCGTGTGCCGCGCTCAGCTCTCCCTCCCTCGCTCCTCTTGTGGATGTCGACGTAAGAGGATGTTTTGGAGTCCGCCTGAGATCCGATTGATCGGCTTTGGAGGAGGCGAGCCCCGAATCCTCTTGTCTTTGATTTATTTTAGCCAGGCGCCAGGTTTACGACAGAGCCCTGGGGGAGGAGCATCGGTCGAAACGAGCAAACAATAGTGCTTGACATCTTTACCAGGATAATTGAGGTAAATGTAGGTAGGTCCATATTCAGATAAACGTGATGCCAGGATAAAACTTGATTAAATACTTTTTGAGCGCTTCTGGACTCTAATGTAACACCTTTGATATATATCTGATTAACGCGCATCGTGATGTTCCACAGAGTAACAGGAAATGGCGAACTTTCACATACTGTAATTGAGGTTTACTCATTAATGTGTATCCAATTTTCTTGAAAACTGAGAGTTTGTTGGCTGCTATTAGTTGGTCCTTTGCCCTGCTCTGGGACTCGAAATATCTAACGCATTAGCTAAAAGAGCTATTCACTGTAAGGAACAGCTCCAGGACGCTTAGTCAAATAGCTGGAATGTGCGGTCTTCCCTTTTGTAGAAGTACCTAATACGTGCATCTCAAAAGCATCAGGTTGCTGCTGCTGAGGCGTTCTTGCAAATAAGTAGTCCCATGCATCGAAAGTAAGGGGTGGATATTTAGACTTTGTTGTACACTCTGGCTCATCTTAGTTGTGTTTCCTTCCTACAATATAATTACGAGCGGCACCTTCGATTTAATCTTTGGCTCACTTTATGCGCGTAAGCACATAACAGCATCACTCTCAGCATGTAACTGCGTGTTTGCCAACTGCTTGTTGGGGGTGGGGGGGGGTAAGAAGCCGAACAGAAAAGAGGGAACACTTTTAAATAAAAAAATTCCCCGGGTCACGAGCTGACTACATGGAAAAATCAAATCGTACGAAGATGCTCCCTGCTCTTAGTTTGACTGAAATAGGGAAGTGGTACAACAAAATTGAAGACTACTGTTAAACAGTCAGTTGTTATTAGATCATTAGCACAGCAAATGCTACACAAAATGTCCTCCATTTATTCTAAATGATGCAACTTTCTAAGGCAGAAATTCCCTAAGATGTTTTGCATGTACTTTATTCTCTCTCTCTTTATGCATTTAAAGCTACTCCCAGCAAATCTGTAGGAAGCTTTCGATCATAGGAATATCACTTAGGAATGTTTGAAGTACATCTTAAGAGGGCTAGGGAGCGTTGGCAATTCAAGAACAAAATGACACAACCATTAGGCCGAGTACCGACCGCACTGCTACCTGCCCCGAAGCCTTCATCAACAAAGCCGCACTTCATCTAAGGAACCGATTATATAAAGCAAAACATTTTCATTGAAACGCACCATCCTTATATTTAAAATCAGAACGTTCAGCAGCAGAAACGATTCATCAAGGCGCGTTTCCCAACAATAGGTTTTTGATTTGTTTAAGGTATTGGAGTGGAATAAAAGTGGGCAGTTGTGAGAAATGTTTCTAAGTTTAAGAGTCATTATTCTGACCAATTCCAACCGAGTTAGCTGTATTAGTTAATTGGAGATGAACTCAGGCATACAACATTTGCTGGGCCAGTTCTGCATTCGAAAAATGCTGAAGAAATTGTTCAACGTTCGCCAGTTTCTTTAGAAAGGGTAACTGGGCGGAGATGTTATGTCTGGTGCAGCATTACCTTTATTGTGAGAGATGTTTTAGAAGTTCAGCAGTCTCTGGGTATTTTCCTACTTATATATCCTGCAGTGTAGAACCGATGATTGTGAAAATTACCAGCGAAGTATGTTAAAATCGCCGCGGCTAAACCCGAATGTTACCATCCGTCCCTGAATACGTGTTTAAAAATCCCACACGTCCCCTGTGAAGGGACACGGTCGCTTTATTAGTGCAGTTGGACGGTGAAGTGCTTCTGTTTGCCTAGGTACTTGTTTGATGCCGGATTCCCGTAGATTGTGGCTGGAGATGAGGAGGCCAGTCAGACTCAATGACTTTGCCGCCACTCGAGAGGTTAGGAAGAGGGAGGCTTTGTCAATAAATGTTGCCACTAATCCTGGAACTGTGCACCTCGAGTTTAATGCAAGCGGTGCCGGCCAGACGAGAGCACACGGGACTGTGCTCAAAAGCAGCGCCAGCTATTCCGGCCTGAGACAGAAGCTCTGAGCCACTCACTGAAACAGGCCTCGCAATTAGTAAGTGGACCTTGTAGAATGGGCACCATCTCATGTTTCTATGAGAGGGGGTGGTGGGGGTGGGGTCGGGTTGGGGGGGGGGGAGAGGCGAAGTGGAGGAGGAGGAGGTGGAAAAGGGGGAAGAACCAGACATCTGAATGAAAATCCCAACTGGCTGCTTTCAAATGGAGTTTGCAGACAGGACTTGGCCGGCCCAGACGATGTGTTGTCAGGATTAGTACCCGAGGGTAAGTTCAGGTGGCGATAAGAGAAAGCCTGTTGCTGCCGGATCCTCTGGTTTGCTTCTAACAGGTGTGTGTTCTGACAAATAGCATTTTGGTTTTGTACATGCAAAGGCCGCGCATGAATCCATCTTAACGGCGTTCCTACCGAAGCCATATGCTGTACAGAGAGCTGACTGTTAATCGTTGGGAGTAGAAACACAAACGGCCTAAACAGGAAAGCAGTCTTGGCCATCAGTCTCTTTAGAAAGTTGAAATTTGTAAAAGAAAAAAAAGGAAGTGTGAGTACTGAGTTGACATTATACCCGGATAACAAACAGCATGAACTTTCAGAAAAGAATTTGGACTTTCTTTTATATTTTAATTTAGGATTGCATAGTTTAAAGTGACAGATTTAAACGAGCCGATGCAACGGTACCTGCTGCTTTGACATGACTCCTAGCTATGGGCGTGCAGAGGTTTCGCATTTCGTGAACGTAACAACTTTAGTGACGGACTCTTGTAGCGCGGTGATAGTATCTTCAGCTTCTGGGTCAGAAGACGCGGGTCCAAGTTTCCCCTTACTTCAGAGGAGTGTTTCTAAGATGAGAAAAACAGGTTAAAATTACCTGCAATTTAGCGCCTGTATTTTGGAAAGGCCATCAGGGTTAAAGTTATGAATTGGGGCCCACATTTCTGGATATTAAACAAACGTATCAAGGGAATATGGAGATAGCGCGGGAAAATGGCATTGAGGTAGATGAGCCATGATCTAGAATGACAGAACAAGCTGAAGGGGCTGAATGTCTACTCCTGCTCCTATTTCCTCTCTCAAAAGCAGCAATTAACCTTCCTATTGAAGTGACCAAATAGCGTAGATGAATCCTCAGGCATATAGGAACAAAAACAACATGGCAAATACAGCCCGGCTTTGACCGTACAAATACCTGTTTCTAAATATCGCCAAGAAAAAAAAACATTTTTTAAAAAACAGTTTGCTTTTATAGCACCTAATTCATGTTGTACAAAATAAAGAGAGACCCAAGTAACTGGTTTAAAATTTTGGCACAGACCTGCCCTCCATGAATTTGAATGTTGTGGTTGATATATTTTTAAACCTGCTTGTACTGAAACTGGTTTGTCACTGAGAGAAAATGGTGATTCGTGCAAAACTAGGAAAGTACATACAATCGGAGCATTAAAACTGCGACAAAGTATTCTGCTACATTGAACGAACAAGAAGGAACTTCGGTCAGTGTGTGTAAATTGCCTGACCGGTCCAGTCACAAGATCTCTCTGATAGTGACGCGGTATAAGGCTGTGATAATATCTTTTACACAATTTCTCTGCACTGGATTCATTTTAGATATGCTTCCATGCCAGATAAGTGAACTATAAAAAGAAATGCCAAGCGTTGACCAATATTTAATCAGCGCTCTTTGACTTCAGGCGAAAAGAAACCGCCGCAAACGTGCAAACTGACTGAACAGAAAACCACATCAATACCCAAAGTGTAAACTTGGAATCAGGGACACTCGTCCGTTATGTTGTTATTTCATTGAAAGCGCCTTACTTTGTGTCATTTGAGACAGCGCGTGTTTTTCATAGAGGCGGTTGTTTTTAACGCCAGCTAAGTTTTGACCGGTGTTAATGTTGCTTGGAGCCATGTACAATTTTGGCGTTCGAACCTCACCATTTATTGAAGATCCTCCTGTTTTGCCAACCACTGTAACTGGGCATTTTGACCGCAATTTAACGCTAACCAGATTCGCTGGTAACAAAACCCAACAGCGATAGGTGCACATATCATTCATAAAGGTGGTGATAACAATGGTAAAGGTTAAAACATCGACTTTAAATGCTGTGCACTTCAATACTCCGTTTTAGGGCGCAGGGGTATTTCAAAATTCACAAGTAATGACCTTGATTAACTTTAGGTACAAAGGCGGAATAATTGTCCCAGACTTTTTGTCTGTAACGCGAAGAAGATGATAAGGAGCAATTTCGATATGCTGTGTTTTGGCAAATGTTTGGAGATTGTGACAATGCTTTTTATGTTGATTTTGACGCCTCATTCTACCTGTAGTTTACAGAGACCGTTACATTCGGCTTTTTTTAAATAAAAAGCCAAAACCAATCCTGAAGATTGCGAACTTGCGAGTAGAACAAAAGGTTTTAACTTTAGCACTTTTGCGACTCTCTCATTGGCAACAATGATCCTGATCCGCAAATGAATCTTAAGGGAAAATCATAAGGCCGGGTAGAATGATTTCACAGAAGTGGGGTTTGTCCGTTTAAGAAGCGACAGTACAAAAGGTTCATTAGTTCAACCAACACGAGCACCAACTCGGAGCCTGATCTCGATTGCTGGCTGGTGATTTGGAATAGGAATTCTGATTGATGTTCTCTCTCCTGGCTGAGACCGTTAGACCAATGGTTTGTCCCTCCCAGCTCTTATCATTCCCCAGAAATACTTAGAAATTATGTGGTTGGAATACGAATGGCTTCATGGTTTTGAGTCCACTCGCACTATGTTAGCATCTATCCCGCGCACGAACCGCGGTCGTATTAGCAGCTATTGCCTCTGATCCTACATTCCTCAATCCCCATTCTTCCCGGCCAGTCACCCAATTTACTCTTAAGTGTTGACATCGTCTCCCATTCAGTCGCCAACTCTAATAATGTATTTTGCGGTCTCAGAACCCCTTTGTACAAATAGATTTCGTCTGTTCCCTGTCTTAAGTTTCTTGCATTTAATAGTTTTACCTAAGTTCTCTTGTTGCTGGCCCCACTCGTCACACAGTGCAGTCTTTTTGTATTTATGTGGATCTTTGTCAACCTTGAAGAATGGGTTAGATGGGTGGTTGAACAAATGAGGACTAAAGGGTTACAAAAAATGAGATTGGACATGGGATTAGGGTTGCTATTTATCTTACTGTAAATGTAATGACTGTAAATCTTAATGTATACTGTTTGGGTCAAATCACTAACTTGTAAAGTAAAATATCTTCATAATTTAGTATTTTTAAGAAATAAAATCCCACCACACTAATGCAAGCAGCCCTAATTATTCAACTTATTCTTCTGATTGTATAACTGCATTCCAGTCAGGAGTCTATGAATACAGTGCTGAACCCTTTCCATTGCCTTAATATCCTGAAGTTAATGGTAAATAAATCTCCAGGACTTTGTGGTCATTTTTATCCCAGAGAGGAAATTGCAGATGCTCCCATAATGGTTTTCTAAATGTCTCTCCATTCAGAAGCTGTCTCTTTGGATAGGAAACATTCCAATATTGTTCCATTTTTTAAGAAGAGTAAATAAAAGATAATCTGAGGAATTTGTAACCACATATGTTATGTCAGTAGTGGCAAAAATACTGCATTCTGTTTTTAGCGACAGCATGACTAAGCATTTGGGCAAACACGGACTGTACAGAACACCAACATGGATTTGTAGCAGGTAAACACACATTGAACCTAGCTGATGTTTTTGAGGAGGCTATCTTTCAATTGACTCGGTGTATACAGCATTTTGGAGGTGAGAGCTCTGTATTTCTATTAGCATTTGCTTGATTAAATGCTTTCTGAGATTGCAACTGAACTACCTGACACTAATTTTAAGATTATGCTCCCTTGTCATGAACTCCCCCAGTGGAGGAAGAAGTTTCTCTTGATCTCCTTTGTCATATTTTTAATTCTTTTTAAACACATCAATAAGATAATCTGTCCATCTTCCCTATTCAAGACAATGCAACACATGTCAACTCTGATGAAGAGTCATCTAGATTCGAAACACTAGCTTGCTCTCTCTCCATGGATGCTGTCTGACCCGCTGTGATCTCCAGCATTTGTTGTTTTCAGTACATGTCCAAACAAACATGTCCTCATAATTTAACCCTTTTAGGCATAGTATCACTCTGGCTCGTTCCAATACAAATAAGACCTTCCTGATGTTTTCAGAACAATTCTCCAAATGGCTTTCAAGCAGAGCTTTATGTAACTCAATCACAGTATCAATTGCTCTCTATTCTAACTTCCATGAGATAAATTGTAATATCCTATTCACATTTTTAAAAGTTTTATTTGTAACTATCCACTTTTTTGATATCTGCACACAAATCCCTTAATTTTTCTGCTTCTCCTTACTTCTTAATTTCTCACAATTTAGAAAACACACTGGAATATTTTATCCTTTGGGAATTCTGCACTCTTCCAATTCTGGCCTTTTGTGCATATTCCCAATTATAATTGCCCCACCACTGTTGGACAGGCATTCAATTGTCTCAGCCTTTAGCTCTGGAACTCCTTCCCTACACATTGTTGCCTCCCTACCTTCCTTTTTCCCTAGTCAGGCATTCTTAAAACCTAACACTTTGGTTAAGCTTTTGTGATCCGACCTTTTAGCTTCTTAGGAGAAAATTACTGTAGACCTGGAATCTGTACTGTAAACAAAAAATATGGGTGATCACAGCTGGTCAAGCAGCATCCATCGAGAGAGAGCAATCTAACATTTTGAGTCTAGATGACCCTTAAACAGAGCTGACATGAAGTGTGGAGGGGCCATCTCCGTATCATACTTTGTTTCATTATGCACCTGTAAGATGCTTTGGGATATTTTGATGGCTTAAGGATATATAAAAAAGGATTTGGTAGGTCCAGAGTGGAAGTGTCACACTTCCCCACAAGAAAGTACATCAGTCACAGTTTTGACTACACATTTAATCTATCAACATCTATTTTGCAGTTTATTATGCTAATCTATGTAATAATCAAATTTGGATATATGGCTCTTTCTTCCTTTAATTGTGACAATTACAGATATAGTGAGATACCTGCGGAAGACAATTAGCCACCTTTTGCAAACTAGAATAGAATCTTTTATCTGTGCTCACTACCTTTCACGTCTGGACCAATTCACTACCTAAACCAAAAAGTTGTTTGCAGTTCCATTTATTCACAGTAGAGGAAGAAGTAAGACTACTGGAAATCCCCTGGAAGCTGAAGTTGAATCAGGGACTATGATTTAACTAATGTAAACATAGGCAAAATAACAGTAATGAAGAAAATAATGCCACTAAAGAGTGTTGCATCCCTAGGATCAGCATGTTACCATGCCAGAGTTTTAGAAGAAATATGAGAGAACATATAGAGCCATAGAGTTTTTACAGCACTGAGAAAGACCTTCAGTCCATTGTGTCCGCACCAGTCATCAAGCGTCTATCTATTATTATCCCATTTTCCTGCACTTGGCCTGTAACTTTGTATGTTACACCATTTCAAGTGTTCACCTAAATACTTTTAATGTTTTGAGGATTGGGTTAGCATTTGGGTTAGGTGCTTCTACCACTCTTTCAGACAGTGAGTTCTGGACACTGACCACCCAATGGGCGAAAAACCTTTTCATCAAAACTCATTTGAACCTTCGGCTCCTTACCTTAAAACTGTATACCTCTGGTTAATGACCTTTGCAACAGGAAAGACCTTTTCCTATCCGCCCTTTTTATGTCCCTCATAACTTTGTTTTTCTCAATTTGATAGCCCTCAGGTTTCTCTGCTCTTAGGAAACCAGCCCCAGCCTATATAGTCTCTCTTTATAGCTGAATCACTCCAGCTTAAACAACATCATGGTGAAACTCCTCTGCACCCTCTCTAGTGCAATCACATTCCCCCTATGGTATAGTGACCAGAACTGCATACAGCATTCCAGCAATGGCCTTACTAACATTATGTACAGCTCCATTATAGGCTACTTGCTCTTGTAATCAATACCTTGACTAATTAAGGAAAGCATCACATATGCATTCTTAATACATTCTCTATCTGTCCTGCTGCCTTCAAATATCTCTGAACATGCTTATAACATTCCCTCTGATCCGCTGCACTTCTTAGGGTCCTACCAATCAATGCGTATTCCATTGCCTTGTTAATAAAATGCATTACCTCACACTTTTCATGATTTAGTTTCATTTGCTTCTGTTCTGCCCATCTGACCAGACTATTTATATTGAGATAACAAGGTGTAGAGCTGGATGAACACA
>JAHRHZ010000275.1:18313561-18377355 GCA_024137785.1 Ginglymostoma cirratum
TGTGTTCATCCAGCTCTACACCTTGTTATCTCAGATTCTCCAGCATCTGCAGTTCCTACTGTCTCTGAGACTATTTATACTGTTCTTCATTCTAAGGCTTTCCTCCTTGCTTTTTACTGCAGCATCAATTGCAGATGCTGATTGAAGATATCCTGACTACAATCTTGCAAAATGTTCTTGATTCTGGAACCACTCCTAATGGTTGGAAAATTGCATGTCACTCAGTCATTTAAGATGTATGGAGAGTGGGGTGGCCTGCGGTGCAGTCAAAATGTTTCTACCTTTGGGATTAGAAGCCCCATGTCCAGGTCTCATGGCAGAATTTGTTAGTTGTGGAAGGAGCATTAATTATGTGGTTCATAATCAACTCACAAATCCTTCCACTGCTTCCCCACTATTCCCGAAATGGGACTAAAGAGTTTTGTGAAGATTTGCTTTCAAAAATGGAAGCAGGAAACCAGGAAATGTTACAGCAGTTAGCTTATTGTTGAGAAGTCACTGGGCTCTAGAATTAGTGATAGGGACTAAATGCATTGAAAACTTCCAGCCGATCAGAGTGAACCAGCATGGATTTGGAATGGATAGTGCCTGATGAATCTGATAGAATTTTCTGAAGCAATGACTAAAGTTAAGAAAGAGGAACGTCTCTGGATGTTACTAATATGGACTTCCAGAAAACATTTGATAAAGCCTCTCATAAGCAATTGTTAGCTAAAGATGAAGCCCTGAAATTGATGGCAAATTAGTGTCTTGGTTAGACTATTGGCTGAATGGCATTTGGCAGGTGCTTAAATTGGCTAGTGAATGGTAGTGTCCCATAAGGATTTATGTTTATTAATGACTTTTATTAATAATTATCAAATTTATTAGCAATTTAGATGATGCACATTTACCTGCTTGTGACAATGCTGCAAAGATAAGGTGTCACTATAAATTGTGCAGATGAAAGCATATGGGATATTAATTGATTAAGTGATGGATTTTAACCTAGGCTTCCACTTACCACCTAAAATAGAACGATCAAAGTATTTGCTCAATGGTGAAACACTAGAAATAGTAGAAGTTCAAAGGTACTTGAACAACCCAGGGAACATTCTTATAAAAGCTAATATAATAGCTAATAACCTTTATACCTAGAGGACTAGAATATAAGGGGATCAACATTATGCTGTTGACAGCTATGCAAAGCCCAATGTGAGTCACACCTGGAACACTATGAGCAGTTCGAGGCACCACCCCTTAGCAAAGATATAAGGTGGAATTTAATGCAGTCCATCATGGCAAGAACCATTGCAGTAGGGCCCACTTAATTGTGGGCAAGGACCTTTGGCTGTCTCCTGGTGAGGTTAAACTGCACCCCATTTAAATCAGAACGGAAAGGACCAACATGGAATTCCTGACTGTTGCCAGGAAAATGAACGAATCAATTCACATTCATCATCTCTGAGTCTACCCCAGTTTAGTGGTGATTGAGTGATTAAATGGGCGGCATGACTTTCCTGCATCTCCCTAAGGCTATCCAGTGACCTCTGATCTCTATTGAAGGACCTGGAAAGTTTGAGGGACGTTTACACAAATCATACCCCTGACACTTGTCTCTGACTCCTCTGTCCATCGTGACTCCTACCACACCATGTCTATTCCCCTCTCACTCACCATTAGCCTGGGGTCCCTTGCTGATGCTGGGTCTCTGGTGGGTGCAGTATTGACAGCTGCCTGTGATATTGGTGGCATTAAGGAGTCGCCCACCCTTGGAATCCCAGGCTAGGTGGGATGGTGACCATTTAATACTGTCAGGCCTTCCCCATGGAACTGAAGGGAGGGTGGATTTCCCTGCCATTTCGCTAACTACTGGGTGAGACCCTCATGAGGCTGATTAAAAGCAGACCATATTGGTCTCGGAGTGGATTTACCAGAATGATATTTGGTCCCTAAGTTTAAATTACGAGGCGAGATTGCACAAATTTATGTATGCATTTATAGGAATATAAAATTTTAAGATGTGAGAGTTGGTATTTTCAAGAAATAAAGGTAAAATCACCAAAGTCTTACCAGACCATTTGGCTGCTGTCTCATCATAGAGAGACCACAAGACCATAAGACACAGCAGCAGAAATTAGGCCATTCAGCCCATTGAGTCTGCTCTGCCATTCAATCATGGCTGATAAGTTTCTCAACCCCATTCTCCCACTTTCCCCATGTAACCCTTGATCCCCTTGACAATCAAGAACCTATCTACCTCCCTATTAAATATACTTAATGACCTGGCCTCCACAGCCTTCTGAGGCAGTGAATTCCACAGATTCACCACTCTGGCTGAAGAAATTTCTCCTTATCTTTGACCTAAAAGGTCTTCTCTTATCTCTAAGGCTGTTTCCTCGGGTCCTAGTCTCTCCTACTAATGGAAACATCTTCTCAACATCCACTCTGTCCAGTCCTTTCAGAATTCTGTAAGTTTCAATTAGATCCCCACCTCATCCTTCTAATCTCCACTGAGTATAGACCCAGAGTCCTCAAACTTACCTCATACATTAAGCTTTTCATTTGTGGGACCATTCTTGTGAACATCCTCTGAACCTGCTTCAGGGCCAGTACATCCTTCATGAGATATGGGGCTCAAAACTGCGCACAATACTCCAAATGTAGCCTGACCAGAGTCTTATAGAGCTTCAGAAGTACATCCCTGCTTTTATATTAAAATCCTCTCAAAATAAATGCCAAAGTTGCATTTGCCTTCCTAACAACTGACTCAACCTACAAGTTTACCTTGAGACAATCCTGGACTAGAACTTCCAAGTCTCTTTGCACTTCAGACTTCTGAATTTTCTCCCCATTTAGAAAATAGTCCATGCTTCTATTCTTCTTACCAAAGTGAATGACCTCACATGCCCCCACATTGTACTCCATCTGCCTCTTCTTTGCCCACTCTCCTAACCTGTCCAAATCCTTCTGCAGCCTTCCCACCTCCTCAAAACTACCTATCCCTCTACTTATCTTTGTATTGTCTGCAAACGTAGCCAGAATTCCCTTAGTTTCTCCATCTGGATCATTAATGTATGAAGGGAAAAGTTCTGGTGCCTAAACTGACCCTTGTGGAACACCACTAGTCACCGGTGACTATCCTGAGAAAGACCCATTTAACCTCACTCTCTGCTTTATGCCAGACAACCAATCTTCTACCTATGCTAGTACCTTGCCTCTCACACCTCCAACTGATGTGTGGTTTAACCTGACAGACACTATGCCTCAGGTGAGAGGAGACACTGAGAAGGAAAGCTTTTTATGCTATCCTCAGCTGGTGAGGGAATTGAACCCATGTTTTTGATATGACTGTGCATCACAAACAATCATCCAGCTAACTGAAAAGGCTGGTTTGCAATGCAGAGTGATGCCAACAACATGGGTTCAATTCTTGCTCTGGTTGAGGTTACCATGAAAGACCCTCTTTCTCAACCTTTCCCTTTGCCTGAGGTGTGGTGACCCTCAGGTTGAAACTACCCTAGGTCACCTCTCTCTCTCTCTCTAATGAGAGAGCAGCCCTATGGGCTTCAGGACTATGGCGACTTTCAAGGTATAAACTGGAGTAGACCCATCTTTCAGGGAGTCAGAGATTGGGAACATCAAATAAAAATTAGAGGCTGACCATTCAAGAATGAAATTAGGAAATACTTCTATTCACGTTTGGAACTCTTTTCCACAAAAGGCAAATAATTCTCAGTCGTTTGTAAATTTTAATTCTGATATTGATAGATCTTTAAAAATCACATGTATGGAAGAATATGAGGCAACAGTGTGTATTTGAAGATGGGCTACAGATCAACCATGATCTCATTGAATAGCAGAGTAAGCTTGAGGGGCTAAATGATCTATTGTTCCTGTTTTCCTATATTCTTTAATTCCATGTGCATTTATTTTAGCCAATAGTTTCTTGCAGGAAGCCTTATTGAAAGCTCAATTTAAATCATTGTAAGTAGCATTCACAGATGACCCCACACCTATCACATTAGCGACCATCTCCAAAAATGTGGTTAGCTTGTCATGACTTGCCTTGGCAGATTTATTTATTATGATGCGTCTGATTTTGTGTGCAGCTACTTCAGGATATAACCCCACTCATTTTCTTCTTTCTTTCTCTTTAATAAGCACTAAAGCAAAGCATCTGTAATTACCCCAGTAAATATCCATTTAATCTCCAGTATCTCAATATCCTGTGCTCTCAGATAGCCCATCGAATTTTTAACAATTTCCTTCTTATATTTCTGGTATATTTCTTTTTTTTCATTCTTGTTGATCAACCAACTAAACAAAGTGGAAAGCCTGATTTGTATGGCTCAGTGGCAAGCTGGCAGTTACCTTTACTACTTGGAGCCCATTGGATAGAGGTTTCTAGACTTTGCCCATGACGGAACAATGGGACCACTTGCAGGTCAGGAACCTGTTTGACTAAAGGGTGGGCTTTGTAGAAATCTTTCCCCTGAGCCACAATTCTTGTACCTACTACTTATTCTTACCCGCACCCCCCCACCCCCAAACCCCGCTCCAGTCTTGGGGTGTAGGTAGGATGTCACTCCAGTCGTAATGAAAGGAAACAGGAAAGGGCTGTTGGAATTTTGAGGCTGTAGGAACCTCGGGAATTGAGAGGAGACCTGGGAAAGCTACTCTTTTGAGGGTCTCATTTGTTGGAGAAGCGAAGGGGGTGCAGTGAAGTTAGCTCTCTGAAGGACCCGAGAAAGGATTGATCTCTCTAATCTGGTAGGTGTGGATGAAAGTAACTGGGGAACTCAGCAGAAGTGTGGCCCCTCCAACCTGGACATACCTCATCAAGTGCTGAATGGCATTGTTAAAACTTCTCTCCACTGGGATTCTGTCCCCACTTCTTTCAAATCTGCTGTCACCATCAGTCTCCTCAAAAACCCTGCTATCCTGGTGAATTACCATCTCATCTCCACTTTCCCCTTTCTGTCCAAATTTCTTGAATGTATTGTTGCCTCCCAAATTCCAGCCCTCCAGTCAAATTGCTGTCCTTGCCTCAGTCCTGAAACAGCTCAGTTAACATACTCTGTAGTTGTGACAAAGGTAGACCTTCTTTTCTTATCCTTCTCAACCTGTCTGCAGCTTTCAGCACTTTTGTTCAGACCATCCTCCTCCAAAGACTCCTGACTGCTATTCAGCTGGATGAGACCACACCTGCCTGATCCCATTCTAATCTATCAAATTGTAGCTCGAGAATTACCATTGATGGCCTGTCATCCTGCTCATGCACATTTACCCCGATGTCCTCCAAGGATCTATCCTTGCCCCCATCTTGTTTTCACAGCCAATGCTACCCCTGGTTGCATTAGAGAGGGTGCAAAAGAGATTCACCAGCATCTTCCCTGGGCTGGAGTGATTCAGCTATGAAGAAAGGCCAGATAGGCTATTTATTTCAGAGGCCTCCTCTCTCTGTCTATTTTGGAGCCCTCAAAGAGGGGCACAGACAAATAGTTCTGTGAAAAACATTTCCCCTTTGTAGGCAGATCAATAAGCAGGGGATACGCTTTTAAGGAATACTTAGACAGGATTTGAGGAAAGATTTTCTTCATCCAGAGCGTTGTGGGCCACTGCCTGATAGAGTGCAAGATGTGGGAGCCCTCAGGACATTTAAGAACTATTTAGGCAAGTGCTAGAAATTCCATAGCCTACAAGACTATGGACCAAGTGCTGGGAAACGGGATTAGAAAAAGTGGTTGATGACTGGCGTGGACATAATGTGCTGAATGGCCTCATTCTGCGCTGTAAAATCTCTATGACTCTATGGAGCTTGTCACTTTAACTGAAGAAGCCTTTCCTGTTGCATGTATTTCGAATCAACCTGTTTGGGCAAGTAATTAGACATGAGACTTGAACCCAGACCCAATGGCCCTGACATTACCACCGCGCCACAAGAGTCAATTTCCTCAAGTAAAGCAGCATTTGTCACCTATCCTCCCTTCCCCTCACATGTTATTTATATAATATATTATAACACATTCCAGGAAGACACATTCTGTGGTGTCATCACACTGTGTAGAGCAATGCAAAATTTTACAGTGTCATAGAGGCATACAGCATGGAAGCAGGACCTTTGGCCCAACTTGTCCATGCCGACCAGGTTTTCTAAATTGAGCTAGTTCCATTTGCCTCTGTTTGGCCCATACCTCTCTAAACGTTTCCTACGGTTGGACAAAATGTTCAAATATTTTATAAATGTTGTATTTGTACCATATCCCCTGGCAGCTTGTTCCATATATGCACCACCCGCTATATGAAAAAGTTGCCCCTCAGGTCCCTTTTAAATGTTTCCCCTCTCATCTTAAACCTATGCACTATAGTTTTGGACTCCCCTGCCATGGGAAAAGACCTTGGCTATTCACCTTATCTATGCCCCTCATGATGTTAAAAACATTTATATGGTCACCCCTCAGGCTCCCACACTCCAGGGAATAAAGTCCCAGCCTAACAAGCCTCTCCTTATAACTGAAACCTTCAAGTCTTTGTAACATCATTGTAAATCTTTTTTGCACCCTTTCCAGTTTAATAACATCCTTCTTATAGCAGGGCAACCAGGATTGTATGTCGTACTCCAAATGTGGCCTTACCAATGTCTTATATAGCTGTAACACGATGTCCCAATTTCAGTACTCAGTGCTCTGCCTGATGAAGGGAAGTGTGCCAAATGCCTTCTTCACCACCCTGTCTACCTGTGACACCACTTTCAAGGAACTAGGTCTCTCTGTTCAACAACACTAAACTGTTCTGAATGATTATTGGTAATTTTAATCAAATTGATCAAAGATATTTTGATGCACTTCTGGAGCAAATAGCACTTGGACCCAGGCTTCCTGGCGATGAGGTAAGAACAGTACTGCTGCACCATAACAGCTCTAAGCCTGTCCTGCTTACATTGCCTTGGTGACGTTTACAATTTGTTGACAAGTCATGTAACAAGTGTGCGGTGTAATCTGAAATATTACTTAATTGACTTTATTTCCTGATAAATCAAAAGGATATTCCCTACTTGCCTTCAGTTGTGCCCCCAATGACATGGGGCACGATGATGGGGAGAATTTAAACAACTGGCTCTGGACTACATCCTGTGCTAACCTTTCAATGTTCTACAGTGCAGAACAGTACTTCATTCAGTGGATATTTTATTCAACTGCATGTGTGGACTTTTCCACTTCTATAGAATCTTTTACTTGACAGCTTACCAATCACCAGAAGTCAGAACTGGAGCATGGCAGTTCTGATAAATGGTCATGAGCTGAAATATCAACTGTTTCCGTTTCCACAGATGCTTTCAGCCCTGTTGGTGTTCCCTGCATTTTGTGTTTTTATTTCAGATTTCTAGCCTTCACATTATTCTAATTTTGTATTAACTTCTAAAAATGTGATACATTGCTCTAAGTGAATTTGTAGTCTTAAGTTTACTATGTTCAATGATAGAATATGTTGTATGGCGAGCCTTAAATGGTAGCCTTTGAATGCCCAATAGTGAAGAATCATTTTTATTCCAATCAAACTGCAGCACTACACCTCCCTTATAGCCTATCAGACATGAGATATTGAGCTTTTACAATTACACAGTGGCTTAAACATTTGCCAAGCCTAAGAGAAACAATTCAGTCCTGGTATATCATGACTTGGTGATCTAAATGGTGGTTAATTAACCTTAAGATCCCTTGATTTAGGAATGAAAAATCAACCAAGCTTCCAACTTGCAAAGTGACATCCTCTGGAAGGTGTCAATGCACAGACATTGTTTGAGGATTAAAGTGTGGTTAGCTTCATGATCAATGCAGCCACCATCAGAACTGACAGGAAAAGGTGTAGGATAGCAGAGGCAGTGGAACTTGACAAGGATCAGTTCCTTCAGACAAGGAGCTGAGAAAATTGATGAAGAATGAAACACTTTACTGACTATTAGACTCCAATAGGAAACAAGACCCACTTCCCTCATTTGATGGTCTTAGATGAGACTTACCTTGATCACCAGCAAAAAGAGGAACAATCATTCTCACTTAAAACTATAAAGATTATATAGATGTACTCTGCAAGATCCTGTCCAAGTAGAATGCACCTATTCGTTAGACCACTCTCAAAGAAGTCTTTGTTGGCAGCTGTAATGATCTGACGAAGAGTTGTTCCTCACTGCACAGTACAAGAAAAATGTTGGCAAATGAATGGAATACCTCAAAATCTAAGGCAGCTTGAATTTGGCCACAACTCCATATAAGTCTATAGTGATCCAGATTAGTACAGTGCTGGAAGGTGTAATATTAGGTTGAAGTACTTTAACTGGTTCTTAAAAATAAGTGTAAGAAGATGTATGTGATATGATATAATGCAAGCTTATTAGCTTAAGTTACTTAATATATATAGATTGGAGCTAATTATTAGCTGATTCTACTTTAGATATATCGGAACTAGTTATTATTTTAACTCAATTAGATGTGTTCAGACAAGTCAGCCTCACATCTTTTTGCCTGTTGGGGACCGCTCAATGATGGTTGATACTTGGAACTCAATCTCAATTTCCATGGTGCTGGTTGTGAATCCTGTCCGATGATGAAGTCCAACAAACCACGAAAAGTCCCTGATGTTAACGGTATACTAGATTTGAGATGTTACATGCTGAATAGCCTCTTCTGACCACTTTTACCAAGCATTACTACTGTGCTTGGCGGGCATAAACAAGTACAGATGTCACTGCAAAGCAGCCTGGCCCCAGATCCAGTTCATTTTCTTGCAAAATAGCCAGTTTTCACATAGTTTTCCACTCTCCATCAGTTGCTTTTTGCTATGTCCAGTTAACCCCAAATGATTTGGTTTGGAGATGCCATTTGGGGTATCATGCATTCCAGAAAGTAATTAAGAACATGTCTTTGCATTTATTTTATACTTTTCAGATTCGCTGCTTTCTAACAGTTTCCTTAGCTAGGAGGGTGAAATGCTTTGGTCTGTGGATGGCTACATGGACACAGATGTGCTGCTCTATAGTGACATGGCAGAAGGTGTAATTTGTGAAACAGGAAAAATCTCACTGGATTTCTTCCTCTTAATTCCTTGAAACAAAGAATCGTCACCCACTGACGTACAAAGCTTCATAAAATTTCTTGGCCAAGAATATGTATAACTTATGCAGTCATGGTTACTGTGATCAACTGTCAATCAGATCCGTTAGTTGGAAGCACAGTGGTCAATTTCTGCTCAAGTTTCTATTCCATCCATGATGTTTAATACTTGATTAAAAACACATTATTCCCCACATAAGAGACCGAGCATCTCAAGTACTTTCCCTTTTTACAACATTATTGTAAATTTACATCAGCTCCAAATAGATAGTTGCTTCAATGGAAATTTAATTGTTGATGATTAATTTCCATAGTGGCACTTCAGAGTGATATATAACTACCTCACATTTGAGTTGGTGTAAACTATCCTGATTAAGTTCACTATTCGTCAACTTCAACAGTTTTTTTATGTTTTTGGCAACAGTGAGATCAGCATGGATGGTGGCTTGGATGAGTTACTGAGTCAAACAATGTGAAGAACTAAATTATCTTCTAGATTTACTTAGTCAATGTGCATCATTGATACTTTGCCATTTGAATTGTTCATGTTAATTTAGGTCTTTAGTGTTGCTCAGTCAATTTCCTTAATGGTGTCATCAGCTGTCACTGTATAAGCACACAGTAAAAGCAAAAGGTGAGAATTAATCATCATTTTTCAAAGTATTTTATCTTTAAAAGGGCACTGGTGATGATACTTCCGTTTTATGCTTGCATTTTGTCAGCTGCAATCATATTAACTCCACTGACAATGAAACCATTTGAGAATAGTGTTAATAAATGAGCAGAGGAAATAAGAATATAAAGTAAAGCAACCTTAAGCAACATTATTAATCTACCTGGAGGGAAAATTGCTGTTAGTGATAGCTAAATTGTGCATATGCTGTTCATATGTGCATTCACAACTTATTTATAGTCATTGATTCCATCCCTATTCCTGGCAACAAGCTGACATTAACTGAATCTGCTTAAAACCCTCATTTAATCCTAAGAGAACTTACAATCTATTATGTTCCCCATTATTAAGACTGCCTAATTCCACCTCAATAACATCATTTGAGTTTTCCCCTATCTCAACTCATCTGCTGCTGAAATCTTCATCCATGCCTTAATTTTCCTTAGACTTGGCTATTATATTGCACAAATTCTACACTCCACAAACTTGAAGTCAGCCAAAACTCTTCTGTCGATTATTAACTTGCAGCAAGTCCAGATGCTCTATTACCCCTATGCTAGCTGACCTACATTGACTCCCAGTCAAACAAAATCTTGCTTTTAAAACTTTCATCCTTGTTTCCAGATTGTCTCCAGCCTCACCTCTCCCTATCATTATATTCTCCTCTGACCCTAAAACCCGCCAAGGTGGCTGTGATTCCTTAATTCTAGGCTCTTGTGTTTTCATATTTGTAATCGTTCCACCATTATTTCTTAAGTCTTTAGTTGCATAGGTCCTAAGCTTTGGAATTCCCTACACCAAAGTTTTTGCTCAGCTGACTTAAAAATATCCTATGTAACTCAGTGTTACACTTTGATTTATAAGGATCTTGTGAAGTGCCTTTGGGTGTTTCATTATGTTAAAGGCGCTAATAAATACAAGATGTTGTTGTTATAGACAGCATCAAATATTCACTTGGATACAGAAGTGTTGGTCGCTGCATAATTGGTCAGATTGTTTAGATAGTTGACTTTGCTGTTCGGTGTATGACATTATGATAGTATAACCCAAGAGGGTATCTGCAGGGCTCCTTGCTGGCTGATTTGGATGCTATATTTTGCACATATCCTCATCGGTCTTCTGGAAGATAGTGTGAGAACTACTTGGTGAAATAAGGTGTGAATTGTTAAGGTTCTGTTTTTTATTTGTTCATGGGGCATGGTATCGTTGGTTAGGCCAGCATTTATTACCCATCCCTAATTGCCCTGGAGAAGATGCTGGTGAGCTGCCTTCTTGAACTGCTGCAACCCTTCGGGTGTATGGACACTCACGATGATGTTAAGAAGGGTGTTACAAGATTTTTACATGGCGACACTAAAGGATTGGTGTTAAAGTGTTGAGTCAGGACAGTGTATGGATTAGAGAGGATCTTGCAGGTGATGGTGTTCCCATTGATCTGCTGTCTTTGTCCTTCTAATGTGAAGGTTGTGGTTTTGGTAGTTGCTGTCGAAGGAGTCTTGTTGAGTTTCCTCAGTGCAACTTGTGGAAGGTACACACAACTACCATCGTGTGTGGTGGTAGAGGGAGTGAAGGTTGAAGGTGAGGTTGATATTTCACAGGCAGCAAGTAGAGATTTAAAGAAACAGTCAATTTTAATTTGTATGCACTTGATTAAATTAATCTTACTTTTCTTCTCAAAATAATTGGACAAAAGAAGACGTTCTGGATAAGCCTGCTTTTGACTTGGGCTGGCTTTCCTGTTTTTGATATTTCTTTGACCTTAGACAATTTCTATTAATTGCAAGCCCTGATCTCCTTGACCTTTTAGCTTCAACACAAGAATAGACCTTTATTCCAACTGCCTCATAAGCTTGGGTTTTTCCTTTCTTTCTTTAAATTCTGACCCCAGATGGACAGCATTTTGACACCTTCCTGTGCAGAAATTCAGCAGTAGGTTACAAATAAATTGACTACCAGGGAAGCATTCTCCCCAGAGTCCTCACACTGTGTTCACATGAATAGAATTGTCTTTGCCACAATGGGTGTGAATGGCACTTAGCTTCAATGAGATGACATCCCTGGTAATCCTGGCTACAGTGTTTGGAGTGAGTCTATAGATCATCATTGTTTTAGTTTGAAATGAATCGAGTGACGGACATCCTGTAATACACGTTCGCCAAGCTGCAGCTCAAAGCCTTTCTCTTTATATCTATAAAAATTCATGTTGCTTGAAAACACAGTCCTTCAGCATGACTCAATCCTAAATTCTTTCCTTAGAGGATAAATTTGAAATTACAAAGCATGACAATAATGACAGTGGAAATTTCCACTCCTTGACCTGTTAATTTTACATCTGCAATATCATTTTATTATTGACAAGGCTAGAGGATGAATTCAAATGAAAGCCATGCCATATATATTGCTGGTACTCAATGTTACCTGTGCAAGGCAGAATTTATTCCATACGTGTCAATGGTTCTTATTACTCACTGGCTTAGTAATATTCTTTTAGCCCCAGAATTGAATGCCTTTGGTTCGTTATTGCTTGAGGTGAAAACATTGAAACATTTCTTAAGATAGCATCTAAAGAAAACAAGCAGAGATATGATAAAGCATTCATAATCAGTTTTTTCATGACTACTGTGGAATAGTGCCAACACTGTGGCTCAATTCCTGCACCAGCTAATGTTACCATGAATAATTCTCCTTCTCAACCTCTCCCCTCACATGGGGCATGGTGACCCTCAAGTTAAACCATCATCAGTTGACTCTCTCTAATGAGAGAGCAGCTCTATGGTGACTTTACCTTTATGACTACTGGACATCTCAAAGCTTTTTACAGCCAATGAGATACTATTGAAGTGCAGTCATAGCTGTATTGCAGGAAACACAGTTGTTAGTTTACAATCAACAAACCTCCACAAACAACAATGCAATTATGATCAAATAGTCAAATAATCAGTTTTGTGATGGTGATTGAAGGATAAATATTGTTGGATAAATAGGGTAGCTCTTCTGCTCTTCTCTTAAGCTATATAAAACTAATTGCCTCTCTGTTAAGGGGAGAGAGAGAGAGAGATGATGTTTCATGGACTATAGCCAATTACTTACCACAGTGACATGGCACCTTTTACATCAATCCAAGCAGGCGGGTGGAACTATAGTTTAATACTTCATTCAGCAGACAGCACCTCACACAGATCGGCACTTGCATGGTACTGCACTGGAGTGTCAGCTTTGATTTTTGTGGTCAAGCCCTGGAATGGGACTTGAACCCAGGCTGTGTGATTCAGAAATAAGTATATTACCAATCCAGCCATGATTTATGCAAGCTAGTGATTAAAAAAAAACTGGACAGCATCAGTTGATAATCCACTTGCATTGTGATTGTGACAAGTTCTACTTAGAAATATTTCTAATAAACCTGTTCAAAGATATTAATACACACTTCTAGAACAGGTGGGACTTGACCATGAGCCTCCTTGCTCTGATGTAGGGACACTACCAATACACTACAAGGGCCCTAAATTCCCCTTTTATGTTTAATAACATTGCTCAAGACAACAGCTTGACTGGACTGGATGTGGGTAATGTTTTCTATAAGTTCCATTAGCTTTTCTTCAGAAACATCATGGACATTGCCTGAAATTGTTTAAAAAGCTGGAAGAGCTGGAAAATCTCATAGGTTTTGTAGCATCTTTGCAGAAACACAGCATTAACACTTGGAATTAATTATGATGGGAAGGTAATGGCCAAGTGGTATTATCAATGGCCTGTTATTCCAGAGACCCAGATGTCATTCTGGGGACCTGGGTTCAAATCCTGCCATGGCAGATGGTGGAATTTGAATTTGATAAATATCTGGAATTAAGAGTCTAATGTTGACCATGAAACCATTGCTGATTGTCAGGAAAAATCCCATCTGGTTCACTAATGTCCTTTACGGAAGGAAACTGCCATCCTTACCTGGTCTGGCCTACATGTGATTCCAGACCCACAGCAATGTGGTTGACCCTTAACTGCTGTCTGGGCAATTAGGAATGGACAATAAGTGCTGCCTGGTCGGCAATGCCCTCATCCCATGAATAAACAAAAATTCTTCAGAACTGAAGGAGGGTAGATTTTGCTTGGGTCTGTATTTACATTTCTAAGAATTATATTTATAAGAGGGTCTATCTTCATGGTATCCAACAGCAATGTTATTTAACAAATGATTTGAATTTTCATCAAAACAATGTGGATTTTGTAAATATTTCCGAAAATAGAAAGAAAGAACGACTTGTATTTGTACTGCACCTTTCACAATCACTAAACATCCTAATTTGCTGTATAGTCATTGAAATACTTATTGAAATGTAATCATTGATGTTTCATAGGAAACACAGCAGCCAATTTTGCACAGAGTAAACATTATGTGAATCCAAAAACAAGCTGATTAGAAACAAAACATATTTTAGAAACTGTGTTGTAAACCATCAGAAAAATACTTTACCACAGTGTTTACAAATGGTCGTGATTTGTTTTCAGAATTTGGAATTGTTCCAATAAGATCTTGCTCATAAAGATCTGAATAATGTGGTTATTGTAAATATTTTGAAAAGTTCAGGAAAAGTAATGAATAAATGTCCATTTAACATGTTCAAATGAAACTATTTTGCCATTTATCTCAGATATAAGTATTTGTTATCTCATGAGAACTAAACAAATTAACCATTAATTGAAATAATGGGCAAAGGAAGTTCATATAAGTGCATTATAGCTTCAGTGATAATTGCACAATATAATTTCAAGGTCTTTATAATTTAATGAAGACTTTTGGAGGATGTCATTAACCATGAGAACAAAACAAACATTGGTAGTCATCATCAAAGCCCTGACATTGAAATTCAGTGCAATGGATCTGTTACTGTGTTGTTAAATTTGCATATAAATAGGAAAAGAACTAAAGATATCACAAGAAAAATAATTTTTATGAAGCAGTTTGTCATGATCCAGGACCCATCACTTGTAAGACTGGCTGAAAAGGATTTCATTGTAATTTTCAAAATAATAAAGCCTTGAAGGGGGTATCTCACAGGCTAAATAGGAATAAGCAGAGAGAGGGGACTAATGGGAGGGCGTAGTCAAAGAGTTATGGTTGGCTGAATGGCCTATGGTACTGTATTGTGCTATGATTGTATTTCAAGATATAAGTTTGGACTCCAATTATAATTGTTTCAAAACAGCTTTTGGCAAAGCAAAGAACATTCACCTTTCCAGCACTGCAAAACACTTTAAAATCTGACCAGACTAATGAATTAAATTAAGTTAAGGAATGTCCTGAAAGTGACTTTTATATGTGGCAATCTGTTCCAATGATAGTGCAAATTGAAAATTAACTACACATGAAGTAAACGCTACTGCAAAACCATTCATTTTCCAGACAGAAATGCAATATTTTGCACTATGCATACACATCAACTTTACTGTTTTCTTCCAGCTGTTCAATTAGAGAGATAAATTTATTTGATAATTATTAACTAATCAAAGTTGAAATATAATGAATGCTGAAAAACTGTAAGAAAAACAATGCTGGAAAGAAGGTCAGGCAGAATTTATTGAGAAAAGAACAAAATTAATAGACCAGTTGTTCGAACTGATGGTTTAACAGTGATCTCATGTTTCTAAGTTAATCCCTAAAGGGAAATACTTTGTGAATTTTGTGCTTACAGCTGATTTGTTTCTTAAAAATTGATTTATTGGTTGATCTAACCTCCTCTGAATGAGGATCTTTGCATCTTGGAGACAACATTGTTCTTTTTAGCTTTTGACTCATAGACTGATTTGATAAAGAAATATTTTACAAAGTGCAATGTGGCACGTATCATTGCACTGTGCATTATTTCATAATTTTCTAAGGCTTTGACTCGTTACCAGTCCATTTTCCAACCTTGTCTGAAGTCTCAGCAAACTGGCAGAAAACAATGTATCTCAGCTAGGATTGTTCCTGTGCCACCTCACAACAGCCTATTTAAAAGAGGAATTATTTCTGAGCCAGCTATTGATATCTTATTCAGCGGCAGCTACAATGCAAAAATATTAATTGTCAATATTGATTAATAATTAAATGCCAAATCTTTAAATGTTTCAAAGGCTGGCCTAGAACCTATGTGAATACTGCATCAGCTCTTACTGCACATAATTTACTTCGGCCAGAAGCAGATGGCATTGTGAAAGTAGTTTTAAAATGTTTATAGGTCAAAGTTGCCTAAGCTAATGGATAGGGAACAATTGCACTAGTCTTCCTCGAAGCTAATTTTTGTGGCATTACATGGAGATATTATAGCCAGCTGTGCTCCTTAGATACTTCTGTCAGTACATTTCATCAATGGCATTAACACATTAGTGTTAGATTTACAAAAGAAGGTACAGATGCATGTTATATTTAGCTCTGTAGTGACATGAAGGGTCTTCGGTGATAAGTTAGTCTTGTTATAGCAGCTATATTACACTTGATCATTTGTTGATGACTTCATTCAGTAAGGCAAGATAAGTCGAAGCATTTAATTGAAGGCACCAGATATCCAGTCAGGAGTTCATGTACTTCTTTGCTATACCAGTTCTTAAAAAAATGCCTACATAAAATAATTGATATCAGGTCATTCTAGAAGTCATGTCCTAGTTGTGGCCTAAGAGAGTTGCCATTCAGCAAAGCAATCATCTAAAATTGGTTTAACTATTGAGAGTTCAGTGGAAATCCATCTGAAATTTTGTGTTGAGATACTAGCATGTGATCATTTTCAATGAGCTAGTTAGAAATTCCTGTGCTTTTATGTTTGTTGTGACTTTCTTCTCAAATTTCCTGAGGAACTGGACAGAAAGAAAAGCATTTCAGACAAATGCACTATCTTTTGATGGTTAATGTCTCTTGGCAAAATGTCTCCAGTTCACACAGAAACGTGTGAATTGTTAATTGAATGACAGAAACAAGAAGTATGGGTTGATTAAAAAATAACATCTAGTTTCCCTATGGTATCTTCAAAGTTTTAGTTTAGTCAGCTTTGACAAACAAGAAATCAGAAGCCTTTCACTGATTAAGAACAGGCCAGCCAGTTCTGAGGAAGGGTCACCAGACCCGAAATGTTAACTCTGATTTTTTTTCTTCACAGATGCTACCAGACCTGCTGAGTTTTTCCAGCACCTTCTGTTTCAGCCAGTCCTCTTGCTGTCCAGAGCTAAACTCAACCACCTTTGAATAGACCAGTAATCTGCACAGACTGCACAGAGAGACTAAAGTGGATCCTCGCGGATAATGAAATTATTCAGACATATCAGTGAGGCCTACAGCATTGAACTGTTTGGTTTCTTTCCAATACAACAACAATGCACAATTATATAACAGCTTCAACACCCCAAAGCACTTCACAGGAGCCTAATCAAACAAAGCGACATTGACATAAAACTATAGAGGAAGTCAAAGCTCTAAGTCAAAGTCATAGAGCTGTACAGCATGGAAACAGACCCCTCAATACAACTCATCCATGCCAACCAGATATCCTAAATTAATCTAGTCCCATTTGTCAGCATTTGGCCCATATCCCTCTAAAACCTTCCTATTCATATACCCATCCAGTTGCCTTTTAAATGTTGTAATTGTACCAGCCTCCACCACTTCCTCTGGCACACACACATCACCCTCTGTTGTCACCCTTAGGTCCCTTTTAAATCTTTCCTCTCTCACCTTAAACCTATACCATCTAGTCTTTTCACCCAACACATGATGCAGAATTCTCATTATGGCAGAGAAATATTTTTTAGTTTATTTCAATATTGTTGAAGCGCTATTGCAGTTTTTAAAGTCTAGGAGGAGAGAAGTGAGAGCCTATTTTACAGCTTATCTGAAAGTGATGAGCATGAAAATTAGCCCCACAATATCTGCTTGGCACAGCTGTAAAGGTATGATACAACCAAATGGTAACTGGTACAGTAGAAGAAAACAACGTAACGGATTTTTATCCTTGTTAAAATAAGTAATATCAAATATTTTTTGTGAATTATTTCTTAGAATTTCAAAATGTTTCTCATCTCATTTGCAGAATCGTGACTCTGATTTTGAATTATTTAGCTGGTTCCTCCTTACAAGCACTTTCCAGATTTGGCAATGAAAATGGGAAGCAATCCCGAAAAATTTGAACGTATGTTGAAATATTCAATGAATGTGCTTTGCACAGGGGCAAATTGCCAAACACGTCAGCACCTTAACACACAAACATTAATGATATTAGTAAATAATAAAATCACTTGTCAGGTAACTGTGTCATTGTGAGTGTGGAATTATCAGCAATGTTTGAAGTTTGCCGACCCATGTGAAGCTGATTTACTTGAGATTCCAAGAAGTGTGACGTCTCACCTGAGATGTGCGTGATTAAAAGACAGACCTTCAACGTCTTAATGATATTTATTAAACAGTGTCAAATACATATTTTGGGCCTAACTAAAATCATATTTTTAGCTGTCCTCACATTCCAAGGACTTGTTCATTCTGTATTTTATACTTTTACAATTATGCCACCACTACCAATATCTTGAGTAAATGCATGTATTTTTGCCCCAACTGTTTCAGACAGGATGGTATCTCATTGAATTTACTGCATCTTCAACTTTAAGCTACCTGAGGTAAAGAAGAGAGCTGGACTCAGCTCCATTGTTGCGTTTCATCTTAAAAGCTTATTTGATTAGTCACTAGCTGTAGGTTCAGAATTGTCTGGACCTTAAACAGAGAATGCCCTTGTTGTTCAGCACTTAAAGATCTTTTTCTCCTTCTCAAGACCAGACAATGAAATCTTCTACTCGTCCTTGGGCCTTTGAGAGTAGGATTTCAGTGCAATTTGCTCTTTCACTTTGAACTTTGAAGAAAAAAGGGTAAATGTGAAAACCTAAATTCTTAAGTATGTGTATTTTCAGTTTTACATAATCAGTTTTTGTTTAACCAATTGAAATAAATGGAAACAGAAAATAACAGTATGATGCCCATTTCCTAGCATGCAGCTACAATTGCAGATGCTTATTTTGCAGCAATCGTTTCTTTTTTGGACAACCTCTTTTTCACAACTAAACATTTTTGTAAATGTTAGTTACCAGGAGCACTGGTGCTGGTAAATGGACTGCTTGTGATCTTCAAAACCTCAGGCAGGTTAATCAAAGTAAGATACGGAGTAAAGATTTTTCTGATCCGAAAATGTGTTTCAGTTCCTGTGTCAAAGAATCCAACTTGCTAGGTCATGCAACATTTTCTTGTTCCCTCATTAATAAGCCTTGCAGCCTTTTCTGAGGGATATTGTCACTAGGTCACAAAGTGGCAGCATTTCTGCACTGTGGCTGTACATACACTGAGAACTGATCGAGAATTAAATTCCTAAGATCCTTTCATTAAATGCCTTTATAAGCAGTAGTGAAACATTCCAAAGCACCATGCTAGAGTGGATTAACGTTTCAAGGTGAGAGAACAGCGTTCTTACACAATACATTTTTCTAAATAAATAGCCCAGACCATTATTAAGGATAAAGTCCAGAGATAGTTGAAATTATGATGGGGAATAGGGTAGTGGCAGAGATACTTCTTCAATGACTTCACAATAAAGAGATACAAGTTGCATCCCAAAGCTAGAGATTAACTTAAGTGCTTAAAAAAAGTGACAGAATTAACAACATTAATGTCAGCAGAGAAACTTAAGGGTTTAAGATCTGAAAATCCCCAGCGCCTGACAACTGACATTCTAAGGTCCTGAAACAGATAGCTGTAAACATTGTGGATGTTCTGACTATGATTGCCCACAATTCCCTAGCTTCTGAGACCAGCAGATTGGAAGCTAGTAAATGTAAAACCTATGTTCAAGAAAGGAAGGAGAAAGGCAATAAGGAATTCCAGATCAGTTAGCCTGACATCAGTTGCTAGGAAACTGCTGGAGTCTATTCTAAAGGAAGTTTTAACAATGCACTTAGAAAATCAGATAAAGTCAACATAATTTTATAAAAGGGAAATCATGTCTGGAAAAAAATTATGGATTTTTGAAAATGTAACAAATAGGATAGATGAAAGGAAAATAATAGAAGTACCATACTAGGATTGCCAAAAGACATTCAGTAAGGATACCACACAAGGTTGATAGATAAGATGGGGATCATGGAATTGGGCAACATTATGTTAGCTTTGATAGGGGATTGCTCAGAGGACCGAAAACAAAATGTAGGCAATAATGAGGTATTCTCCAATTATGAGAATGTGACTATGGAGTACCATAATGATCAATTCAGGGACCTGGGTACTTAGAAACTGCATTAGTTACAAAGAGGCAAGAAGCAATTTGTCAAAGTTCACTGATGATACAAAACAAGGTGGGATTAAAAGTTGTGAACAGGCACAGAAAGGCTGCAAAGAATTACATACAGGTTAAGTGAATGGGCATCAAGATAGCATATGAAGAGTGAGGTTACTGACTTTGGACATAAGAACACAGATACAGAATATTTTTTAAAGGGTGTGAAACTTGACTATGGTTAACTTTAAGTAGATTTAGTATGCTCATGCAAGGAATGTAGAAAGTTACTGTGCAGATGCAGCTAGCAATTAGAGAGGTAAATGGCATTTTGGTCGTATTCCAATAGGTTTGAGTGCAGGAATAATGGAATCTTGCTATAACTGTGCAGGGCTTTGGTGAGACTATACCTAGAATACTGTGTGCAGTTTCGGTTTCCATGTTTAAGGCAGGATCTCAAGTTCAGAGAGATGCAAAGACGACTGTGTTCATCCTCTGGAGTTGTTTGGTAGGATCTTGGTGGATACTTAGGTGACTGCTACAAGTGATCTGCAGGTGTAATGTTCTGCCACAAATAAGACAGGATGCCAGACTTAACTGATTTTGGAATGAGTTGTGGCTCAGGATTTCGTCTCCCTCATGAGAAGCTGCACAATTTTTTATTTTGTGTGCCAGGTGCACTAATCTTGGTTAACAATGATTCAAAGTTGATACCTTAACTCTTAAGTGAAGCCTTTAGAATGTGCTTTTTTTGATCACCATGACGGTGCACCCTAGGCCCAAGCTCTCTGTAAAAATACTTGCTTTAGTAAGCAAGCAGTTGGCATTCTGGCTATGGGAGCCAGCTTAACTAAGTTGTGAAAGGCCTCAATCTGATACGAATGCTTAGCAGGCCATTTTGGACAACCACCTCTGTATCTGGCATCTTGCACTTCTATATAATTTACAAAAGCTTCTGAAGGCAACTACAATGAAGGAGGCACAGAGTGTGAAGTCAGGAGTTGGGTGAGTGAGGTAATCATGAGGGATAATCTCTCTCTAAAGCCTACTTTTTATTTACAATTAGCAATAAATTAAAATTGCTGTTTAAAAGAGGTAGGCTATTGTTTATAAAAATTAAGTTAAGATTCTTAACTGACTTAAATTTCTCTTAACAAGTTCTTTTAGAGCAGGTATAACTAATAAACTAACTAGCTTTAACTGATTTCTCTGTTTTAGCAGAGACAACTCATTGTTTTTCGAAGAGTATAAATATAAGGACTTCTCAGTCCTGCAGAGTTGACGGGAGTTGGATGAATTGGGGAATTAGAAATAAATTGAAATAAATGAATACATATAGTTGGCATAGTAAACATAGCAGGAGAGGTAATGTGTTATACCTGCAGCATGTGGGAGCTTCTGGATGCATTGGCAATCTATGGTAATCACATCTGTGGTAAGTGATCTGTGCTGCTGCAGAGTTTGAGCTGGAGGCTAAGCTGCGGACGCTGAGATGTAGCAAGAAGGGGATGTGACTGAGACACTTTGTTTCAGAAGGCAGCCAGAACTTTTAGGTTGCATTGACTAATTTTGTCACTGCTCAGGGGTAGGAGAGTGTGCCTGTGAGTCAGGCCAGTAAGGGGATCAAGAAGATGGGAGTGAAGGAACCTCAGCCTTTGTAATTGTCTAGTAGGTTTGAGGATATGGCAACGTGTATGGACAGGAGTGAGGACTGTAGTGTGTATGAAGCAACTGACCATGATGCCAAGGCACAGGAAGCCATTCAACTCTGGGGAGCGAAAACGAATGTGGTGGTAGTTGGGGGATTATATTCAGGGGAATAGACACTAATTTGTGCAGCTGGGAGCTCGAATCCAGAAGGCTGCGTTGCCTGCTAAGTGCTGGAATTCAGCATATCTCTTCAGGGCTGGAACCTAACCTGCAGTGATTGAGAATGATCCAGTTTTCATGGTCTATGTAGGTAACAATGATGAGGTTGTAGACTTGCTGGCTGAGCCAGTGTGTTTGGTTGCAGACGTTTTGTCACCCTGCTAGGTAACATCGTCTGTGCACCTCTGGTGAAGCATTTGTGTTCTGTCCTGCTTGTTATTTATATGCCTCGGTTTGCTGGGGTGGTTGGCATTACTTCCAGTTCTGTTTTTCAGTGGTTTGTATATCAGGTCCAGTTCAATCTGTTTGTTGATGGAGTTCTGGTTGGAATGCCAGGCCTCCAGGAATTCCCTGGCTTGTCTCTGTTTGACTCATTGTATTACGGATGTGTTGTCCCAGCTGATTTCATGTCTTTCTTTGTCAGTGAGTATTGAGACCAGTGAGAACTGGTCATGTCTCTTGGTGGCTCATTGGTATTCGTGTATCCTTATTGTCGGTTTTCTTCCAGTTTGGCCTATGTAATATTTTTCACAGTCCTTGCATGGTATTTTGTATATTATGTTAGTTTTATTGGTTGTGGGTATGGGGTCCTTTACGTTCATCAGTAGCTGTTGCAGGGTGGTTGTTGGGTTGTGGGCTACCCTGATACCTAGGGTCTGAGTAGTTTTGTGGTCATCTCTGATATATCTCTGATGTAGGTAGGGTGACTAGTGTGTCTGGCCATGTTGTGCCTTCTTGTTGTGGTCTGTCACGGAGGTAACACCAATGAGCCACCAGGAGACATGACCAATTCTCACTGGTCTCAATACACAAGGACAAAGGAGGACATGAATTTGACTGGGACAACACATCCATAATAGCACAAGCCAAGCAGAGACATGCCAGAGAATTCCTGGAGGCCTGGCATTCCAACCGGAAATCCATCAACAAACAAATTGAACTGAACCCGATATACAAACCACTGAGAAACAGAACCAGAAGTGATGCCAACCACCCAGCAAACTGAGGCATATAAATAACAAGAGGGACAGAACACCAACAAATATGAGCTTAAAAGTTACGGGCCACATCCTACCGCTGCATGGGAGAGGGGTGGGGTGGTGAGCGCAAGGGCAGTGGATCATACTATATGGCAACCTGGCAGCATTATCTGTGTGGACTGCAGTTGGGCAACGAGTGGGAAATCTCCTGTCGAAGTGTGTTGGCCAATTGGAGGTATGCTTCATTAGTGCATGATATCAACAATTACAGGTCCAAACCAGCTCATTCAGGGTTAATTGGACATAGCAACAAGCGGTTAATGGAGAGTGGTAAAGTGTGTGAGGTCAGGCTGTTTTGCAAAAAAAAAGGACTACGTGTTGGGAGCAAGTTCTTTTGCTGCCATACCTGGGTTTGTTTTTGTCCACCAAGCACAGAGGAATTCTTGGGAATAGTACTCAGAAGAGGCAATTCAGCATGTAACGTCAAATCCAGTCTAACATTAATATCTGGGATATTTCACAGATTGTTGGACTTCATCATCGAACTGAGTTTGCGACCAGCGTGGAGGAAATTAAGATCGAGCTCAAAGCCTCAGCCATCATTGAGGATACCCCAAAAGATGAAAGGATGAGACTCATTTGTTTGTATAAATCTAAGTAGTTCAAGCTACTCAATTAATAAGTTAATAAATAACTTTTAAAATATATTAAGTAAATTGAAGCTAATAAATTAGCATTATATTGGAGTGCACGTGTCTTCTTGTATTCACTGTGATAATTCCTTAAAGAACTAGTTAAGGCACTTGAGCCTTACATAGTAATTGACACTGTGAGCAGGGTCTGAGCAAAACGTTCAAGAAGAAGATAAATATCCTGATGGAGGACACATTCCGTGTCCTGGGATGATCTACCAACGACAGGTTCAGGGCACTAGCAAACCAATTGGCTGAATTAGGGCTCCCACAATTTTAGGATAAGGATTTGGAGCAAAGTTCCAAGGGAGTACCACATGCCATAAAGGACCATCTGGAGGAAGCAGGCTTCCCCAAGCAGACCAAGGGTGTTTCTAAATGGGGTAGATTCTGTTGTCTGGTCTCTGTATGGTATCTCATGAGGTGTGAGAACGAAAGGAGGTGAATGGTAAATCGGATGCTGTTCTGGTCGTAGACAGAAGATTGCCCTGGCAGAGGTGGCTCAGACTGCTCAGGAGAGGGTGGATACAGCTGAGAAAAAACAGACTAGTAAAGCCTGCAATTTAGCCACCATTCTGCATTAAAAAGCAGGTGAACCAAAACAACTGGAAAGTTAATCCAGTGGAAGTGTGGTCTTTTAAAGCTTCAGCAAATTGGGATCCAGATCAATGGGTCAGGGCTATTTGGTATTCCTCCATTTCAAAGTATGAGTGGACTGGTGGGGAAGAAGACCCCAGTGATGATAATGTATCCTTAGTGTGCTCCTAAATAGATAAATGGCCACGAGTTCTGCAATATACCTTGATTGCGCGCGGCTACACTCTGACAGAATTGCAGGATCTGGGAAAGATGTTCTGTCAGAAGGCAGGGGAGTCATTAGGGATTTGGTTAATCTGTCTATAGGGTTTGGGAGCATCCAGTGTTTCTTTAACTATGGAGGAGCTGCAAGGTATGGGAGCTTTTTCCACGGGTCCAACCTTGATTCACCATCTTTTCAATTAGGGCTAGAAATAATGCTCTCCGTGAGACCAGTGAGTTGGAAACATCATCCACAAGGATAAGCGAGACTGTGAGATGTAAGTGTCCTGATGCCAGTGATTGGGAGAGAACACTGTCCTATAGGGTACTATACCAGAGGGAACTGTCTAATTGCAAGAGTTAGCTATGCAAATAGGGTTGTACACTTGTAATTTCCAGGGACCAACCCATGAAATTTTCATGGCCGGGTCAGCTCATGTGCAGTGGACCTGCACAACTGCAGTAGGCGCTGTTGGAGCCAGCACAGGGTAGACCAGTAGATGAATGTTGTTCGGACAGTTAGCAGATGTGGAAGAAGACCGAACTAAGATGCAAGAGAATGGAATAAGGGGAACCCCGGGAAGAGGTGGCGAATGGAAGCGGAGAGTAACACGAAATGAGATGTTGGCTGCTTTATTGAGAGCAGGCCAAAATAGATGGTATTACCCACCAGTGTTATGCATTCTCTCTGGAAGAAGCATTTTGCACTCGTTAAGGGATAGAAGGGATTACCAGTGCCAATAATGGTTTCAGGAAAAAAAAATCTAATTTAGATGCTATTCCCAAGGAAAAGGAAGGTACATCAGAGTTCCCCAGATACACTAACTTGGAGGAAATTTTGATTAGATCTGGAGAGTGAGTAGTCTCCTCGATTAGAGACCTGGCAGGGGCTCTGAGATGTGACTAATAAAGGGAGTCCCATCTGGGTACCCGAGACCAGAGGTCCCTATTACAATTTATTGGAGAAGTGGGAATAAGCGGCAAGTATGGCCTTGCTTGATATGGGGGTGGGGGTGGAGGTGGGGTCGGGGAGAGTAGTTGAGGTTACAATCTATCATGGAAATCCTTCCAGATATCCGGGAACTAGAATGATGATAAACTGACTGGGGGGAGGGAGGGATGTAAACACCAGCGGTGTGAATGTGGGTGTGATTGGCAATCAGGAATAGAGTCCCTTGGATGGTATCTGTGTTAATATCTGGTGTCAATGAGAATATTGTAGGGATAGGTATCCTGAGGAGAATGGAAATATGGACTTTGATGGGGAAGTTCTATTTCGATACAGGAAGGGTGGTTGTGGTGGCTGGGAAAGCCAAGTGGGAACACCGTCGCAATTCCACCCCCTCCTTCACGAGTCATTAATATTAATTTTGTTCTATTCAATAAGACAAACAACCCACTGGATTGGTGACAATGCTATCTGGCCCCTTGTAGGATGCTGGAGATGAAGCGATGACTATCTTGACTCAACATCTTCGAGATCAGGGCTTGGAAATTAATCCCAAGAAAATTTAGCGGTCAAGCTGGAGTGTTCTCTTCCTGGGAATGCTATGGGCCAGGAGAGAATGTTTAAAAAAATATCAGTGAGATGCAAGCCCTTGCCACTAAAGAAATGGCCCAATGTTTTGTAGGGCTATTTGGTCACGGGGGAAGGTATGTGTCCTGATTGTTACCAGGTCAGCCAAATGGACCTCATAGAATATGAGTTCCCTGATTGGGGCTGTTAACTTGGTCTAATCAGAGAGCCCTGGCTGACCAATATAAACAGGCGTGTGGTAAGCATTGCCCTTATCAGGCATTGTTGGTGAATGTTTCACCATATGGGTGTTTTCCTGGTGGTGGAGAACATAGAATAAAGTCTTCACGCAATTGTGTCTTTTTTACTGTGTCACCAGACATACACACACAGCCATGGGTGATTTTGGTAAAAGATAAGCACTATTGCTGGGCCTCCTTTGGGGGAAAAAAAGAAAAATAAACAGGAGTGTCAGAGTTTCTGTTCACTCTGAGAACAGGCTCTGACAAAGCTGGATCAGTGTCAGGGACTTTACATGTGTAAATAAAGGGTGACTCGGTGACAGGATAATGTCCTCTGTGGAGTTATTTCAGTATGTCCCTCATTTGACACATTTACGTCATTACTCGGAAAAAGGAGGCACTCGAAAGGGCCCCATTACAGCAGAGGGCTTTTGAAGCTGATAAGGAGGCAATTATGCAGGTGGTTCCATTGACTATTCATGTGCAAGGAGCACCCTGAAATTGCAAGTATCCATGATAGACAAAGTAGCAATTTGGAGACTGTGGCAAAATCGGCCAGAGTGGTAAGTCTCCGCTGGGAGTTTCATCCTGCAAACTACCTGAAATTGCCCAAAGCTATGCTCTATTTGAGAATCAGCAGTTGGCATGTTACTGGGCAGTTGTGGAAACTGAGGGAGTGATTGGAACAGATTAAAATTCTTTCAGTGCCAAAACTCCCTATTTTGCCTTGGGTGTTGTCTGAATGTACCACCAACAAGGTGGGATGAGCCTAACAAAGTTCTGTAGTAAAATGGAAATGGTACATCGCAGACGGGGCAGCCAAGGGCTGGGATGGAGTTTCAAATCTCTGTCAAAAGATTGCCTGTCATCCCAGTGATACAGCAATACCCCCAGAGCCTGACCCTAATCCTGACTCATCAGTAGGATGGCGTGTACTTTTTGAACAATTTATTGCAGCTGAAGCAAAGTGCACTTGGTGCACTGATGGCTCCTCAACCTACCATCACAGCAAGCATCAATGGAAAGGTGTACAGAGAGGTGTGGGTGGTTCCAGTTAATTGACGGAGGTAGCAGGCGTTGTCCTCCCCTAGGAGCAGAACCGGGAAAGGTGTATTGCCTTCACTGACTCCTGGGCCATTGCCAATGATTTGGCAGTTTGGATGATGAGTTTGGGTTGCAGCAATTGGATGATGCATGACAAACCTAATGGGAGAAAATCTGATAAGAAACACACCAAAACTCTATTACTACGTACCATGTTGATGCCCATATCAAGACCTCCTCTGAAATGGCCAGACATAATGATGCAATTAAAAGCCTTACAAAGATACACACTGCTCAGCAAATTACATGCAGAAGAGTTCACCATGTGGGCTCAAGCCAAGTATGGACATTTGGGTATTTCAGGTACCAAACAATGGGCTGTGGAGCAAGGGATCCCACTAATACACGACATTACCCGTGAAGTAGTGGAACAACACAATACTTGCCAAAGATGAAATGATTCCCCTTACAGAACAAGCCCTTAGCATCTACTTATAAGAACTTGGTCCGATCTGATAATACTGGGCCATTGACCTTTCGTCAATGGTATCAATATATTTTGACCATGGTGGATACATATTCTGCCCTAGTAATTTTATTCCCTTGTGTGAATGCAAACCAAGCCAGTTTAATAAAAAGGTTAAAATCTCTGATTTTACAATATGGGAAGCCAATGGAAATACAAACTATAATGGGTCACATTTTGCAGGACAAGCAGCAGAGCAATGGGCAATTCATTGTGAGGATCCAATAGGGATATCATATTCCCCAATATCCACAGGCAGCAAGGCTGGTGGAATGTATGAATAGACTTATTAAGCAACACATCAAACTACTGACACCTGTGCATACATAGCAAAGTATAGTTACCCATTAAGGCACTTCAGGCTAACATTATATTCTCCTCCCTGCCCTCCCTTATTCGCCCACCCTCACACACATTTCCCCCCCTCTACCTCTCCCCTTTGCCTCTCAAACCCACCATTCCACCTCCTTTGTTATTGAGACTCCCAACCCCTGACATAACTCAGCTCCTTGACATGATGTATCCGCCTGTAATTTCAGCATTGGCCACTGCTACCACTGGAACTGGAGACTTCTAAGATAAGTCCCGTGAAATCCAATTTGTTAATTCTGTTTCTCTCTGTAGATGCTGCCTAATATGCTGAACATGTATAGCATGTTCTGTTTTTATTTAAGTTGCAAATCTACACTGACATTTCCAGAACTATAAGGGCACATAAACCTTCTAGCTTCATACTGCATTTGATCACTTACAACTCTTTCGCATTTTAAATTTCAATCCCATTCTCAGATAATTCCCATCAATTTGTGAAAATAACTGGCCTACCCACAACTTTAATTTTGCATAAAAGTCATTTTACTGTGTGAATGAAAAAATGGATTTAAGAACCCTGCTTGAGATCATTATTTTCAAATTTAAGATCATTTTTCTTGCATTCACAATTTATTATTAATATCCAGAAATGGACTAAACACTCAATGCAACTGTACAATATGCATTTACTTCCAGAGCAGTTGAATTGAGTTTTAAAATAAAAAAAACTTAAGTTACCTGATGTGCTATGCCATAATGTTGTTGTTTTTCAGGTGGAAACTATGGAAAGTTGAGTGAATCTTGCCTCAACAACATAATTCTTGAACCCTTAATGAGGACCACACACAGCAGCAGCACAACCTCGATAGAAAACACCAGATAATGTACTCTTGCCTCCTGGTACACATTTGGGCTAATTCTACGTATAGTCTTCTTGATGTTTTCCCCATACATTCATCATTGATCCACGGCAGCACAGCATCTATGCTATTGTTGTAAATATCTGAGAGCTGGTTAAAATCACCCATTTCACAATCAAATCAACCTTGAATTAATATTTCGTATTTTTGGTTAACCTTGTTGTCAGTAGCTTCATATTGCATGTTTTCTGTGAATCTTCAACAATCAAATTCAATCCATCTTGGATACTGGTTGTCCTATTATCATGTTAGTGATTCATGTACCACTGAGCTTCATCCTAGGTTTATCTGCATTACCAACTGCGTTTCAATTTTAACACAACCACTTAATTTGTCCTGATCCCTTGGATATTAAACTCATTTTTACCAGTCAGCTACTTATTTAGCTTGGTCCTGTCCAGGAATTATATAAATGGTTTTCATCAAGTACCAACATGGATAAAGAAAGCGATTCTCTCTATTCCTGGTTTTCCTTCCATTTTCTCTCATTGCCTTTTTTCAGGGTGACAACCTAGGAAAATGTTCCTGGTTTTCAGCTGGTCTTCATTTATTTTGCTCAGGCATCTATTCAACATCAAGGCTCTCTTGAGGCACAGCGGTAGCATTCCTACTTCTGAGCCAGAAGGTCCTGGTTTGCAGAAGAAAAATTGAGAAGCAACATTCTCATCAGCCCAAGAATAACATAAGCAGATTCTGTGAATGGAGACAATCCATTGTGGAGCTGGAGGAACACAGCAGGCCAGGCAGCATCAGAGATGCAGGAAAGTTGATGTTTCGGGTCGGGACCTTTCTTTAGAATTCTGAAGAAGGGTCCCAACCTGAAACATCAACTTTCCTGCTCCTCTGATGCTGCCTGGACTGCTGTGCTCCTTCAGCTCCACACTGTGTTATCTCTGACTCCAGCATTGGCAGTTCTTACCAACTTCTGTGAACGGAGACTGCTGAATCACTTTCCCTGTTTTCCCCTCCACCCAAACACCTACGCTTCTCTCTCCCTTGTGTTTGTGTTCTGTGTTTATATGTTAGGCGAGTTTAAAAAGCGATTAGAGGTTTAATTAGTAAATCATATGCCAAAAGTTCATAATTGTTTGCTTATAGTTATACGCTTATTACTTGAAATAAATAGTGAATAAATAATAGTACAGAAACTTGGTCTATATTTTCTATCAATCTATAACTGAAAGTTGTGAGGATTCTTGTGGTGCCACGGTAGTGTGCCTACCATTGAGTAGAAAGGCAACCATCTCTGACAAATTAATGAGAAAATATCTATCTGAAGGTCAGGTAAGTTGTAGAATCTTTTCATACTTTAAAGAAATGTTTATCTCTCATGGTGACTCCGGGAATAATGGGGTATGTTTTCCAGTGTGCTAATCCACTGAGGTATGACAACTGTTATTCCATAACAGTCTTTTCTTTCAACCATATACTCACATTGCCAAGAAATCAAACATGATTTTGGATGTCCTGTCTAGAACTTGGAAGACCAAATTAGAACTGAAGAAATATAACTGAACAAAAGTTGAGGAATGAGTGTTTGCCAGAGTGTGTCTACTGGTTTTTTTTCTAATTTTTAGAATGGAATGAGAGCGAATTAAACTTCAAAGGTCATGTAGAGGAAGCATAATGATGATGGATCAGGACGCTAAAGTACTTATGGACATATTATACATATAATTCCAATTTGTGATTTTAAAAGAGAGCTATTATAGCCAAAAAGATAACACAGATGTTAATTCAGAAGCAAAAACAAAGTTGCTGGAAAAGCTCAGCAGGTCTGGCAGCATCTGTGGGGGAGAAAACAGAGTTAACGTTTCGGGTTAACTTCTGAGGAAGGGTCACCGGACCCAAAACGTTAACTGTGTTTTCTCCTCCACAGATGCTGCCAGACCTGCTGAGCTTTTCCAGCAACTATGTTTTTGTTCCTGATTTACAGCATCTGCAGTTCTTTTGGTTTTTATTTTGTTAATTCAGAAGAACTGGCTGGCAGAATCCCATTTTTGAATATTGCACATGTACAGAGTCAGGGATAATTCAAAGAGAAAGACTGAAAATGAAATAGATCTTGATAGGCTAACTCTGCATTCCCACTTTCAGAACATATTGCCTGTTGACGTGTCTGTATGTTACCTTCCACAGATATATTAAAACGGAATTAAAAACTGACTACAGCTCCTGGGGCATGGCGCATTCATGGCTTGATGTGCAAGTATGTGTTCTAGCATGCTGTGAAGGTTGTAGTTTGGGATCAACCAACAAATACCCCTGCACTGCAGGTAACGAAAGGGAAAATGAACTCACTCACTCTAAGAGTTGCCAGTCAGCCAATATTAAAAGAAATGAGGGTAAAAATATTTCAATTAACCTGCAAAGCCAAGAATCCCAAAATTGACCACTCAGCTATCAACACAAATGCCAGTGACACTACCCAATGTAATGGCTGCAATGTTCTACTATCTACTCTTTGTCAATGACTCTGAGGCTGATCTGCACATTTTATCCAACTTTTATCTTTATGAATCTCGTGTCTTATTCCTAATCGCTGTGTATGGCTACTGTGTTATGAACTCTTCTTGCAGTCAGTAAATATTCAGCTCACTCTTTTGTTAATTCAAGAAACCCTTGTTACATTAGCTCCTCCTGAATCATGAATTCTTTTGTGTCTGGCAGAAAGGTATCCGTGAGGGAAGGGAACCTTCTAAAATTGTTATGACCAACCAAGGGGAAGGGTGAACATAAAGGAGGAGCCAATTCATCTTAACTCACTCAGAAGGTTACTGATTTGGGTTATTCCATTTGGAATTGCAACAAATTAGGGAACATCATCCAGAGGTCTGTGTAACAAATGAGTGTGATCTCCTTTGGACCTCTCTCCCATGCCAAACATCAAACTGTTCACTTTCTGTGCTATGTTGCTTAACCATTAGCCTGCAGAGAAAAAGCAAAAGAACTGCAGATGCTAGAAATCTGAAACAACAACAGAAGTTGCTGGAAGATCTCAGCAGGTCTGGCAGCATCTGTGGAGAGAAATCAGAGTTAATATTTTAGGCCCAGTGACCGTCGCAGACACTGTTTTATGACTGGTTATTCTGCTGTACCTTGGGTTTTGCCTTTGAAAATGTTGAAAAATTAATGTAATTGTTTTGCAGCCTGTGGGGAGACTAATAGGAAGCTGACCATCCTGTTTTGTCAATCACCTTGAAGTGGCTGTACCCAAGACATATGGAGTTACACGATTAGAACCGTTGTCCCCAAACCCTCCTCATTTGCCCATACCCAGTGAACTCTTAGCACCAGCACTGATATGGACTGGGAGCTTTCCATAAATAAATAATTAAGGCTGAAGTTAGATAATTTTCTGACGTTATTCCGTTATAATAAGATGAATACAGAAATGAAAACAATAAATTTTGGAGATGTGAGAAGAAAAACTCACTTAATGTTTTGAGTCCATTTTACTCTTCATTGGAGCACCTTGCTAGGTGACTAGAGAGCTTGATATTGTATCATTATAGTTTCCATATCATAGCATTCACCCTTAGATATTTCCTCTCAATAATAAAAGAGGTCATTGTATGATAATGAATCACACAGGGCAACAACTAAGACATAAGCGGCATTTTACTTTTGTTGTCCATCTGCATGTAAAATTATTTTCTGCTGTTTGGTATCAAGTAGTGGAAATTCAAATCTGACTGATCAATTTATGTTAAGAAGAAAATAGTTCCTATTTCAGATGTAATCCTATATCCTCAATGACAGGCTAATACTTGAGGTGCAACCTTTCTAATGAAACATTAACCCTTTTCTCTCTTTAGATGCTGGTCAACAAATGGCATTGTCCCTTTTATAAATTTAGATTTCCATTATTGGTGTTGCAATTTTTTAACGATTATTTTGCTGTGATAGCTGTAGAGTATATTTCTATGTTCACAACTTTGTATAACATGCTGCATCACTGAAAGGTGAGCCTGATTCTGATACAGGACCTGCACCAGAAATATTTTATTGCCTTTTTCTCAAATGCTGTGCATTTTTAGCACTTTTTAATTTTTGCATTAAACCATGTTGACGTTTGTAACTTCTTTATTTTCATAAATACCCATTTGTATTAAATTGTGAACAATGTAACTTTTTATCACGGAACCAGAAGGAATATGAACAGAAGAACCAAGATCAACATGTTATCAAATACTGGAGGAGAGATAACAAATAACTAAACAAGGAAATGTAAATGGAGGTAAATGTAAATAAGAGGATAGGGGTGCCATCTGTTGGCTCATGGCGACAAATTAATGTAGATTCCATAGCTTCTGGGACACAGCAAAAGAACCATTTTACAACATTGTTCTTCAGTGATCAAGAGCACCAATTATGAATTCAGAAAGCGCAGTTTGCTGTCTTTGATCCCTGAATTCACAATCAATTAGCCCATTAGTTCTTCAATGTGATTGATTGTCGGAAGTTAGATTGAGGAATATTCAATGCAGATCCCCACTCTGAGGTTTAAGTCATAGAAACATTCATAGATGAATTCAGAAAGATCTTTCAATGAATGCTGGAGAATGCATGCAGATTGGAAATGCAGGCTCTAAGCGCTGCAGTGTGAAAAGCCTAAAACTAAGCATCCAGTTTGTATTAGAAATTGTACAGGTAGAATAATAGAAAATAAAGAGAGGTCTAAGTGAGGTTTGAATTTGTGTAATAGCCAGTGTGGTTAGTAAGCCTTGTAAGCAGCAAGCAGCCATAGCCACATGGAAAATCAGACACAATTCTGCATAGTATGACTAATCCATTGCTTACTTATACATTACGGTCTGGCAGTACTTTTGCTGCTCACCAATATGAAGTTTATATGACAATGTTGTTGGGTGTTCCATCGTATAGTGTGATAACAAAGTATTTGTTGGAGCATCTGCATTGTATCCATTTATTGAAGCTCCACAGACCTCTGCATCAACAGGCTTATCTTTGTCTCAAAGGTTGCTGGTCAAAGTCCAGCAGAATATTCAAGTTTGTAGGACACGGACTGTACCCCTGTCCACAATGAGCTCCATTGGTGCAGGGTTAATGCCCTTACCTCTGGGCCACAAGCCCCAGGCTCAAGTCCTAGTTCAGGTCTTGATGGCCACAGAAAATATGTTACAATGTGCTCAAACAGGATAATTATCAATGCAAATTTCTCTGATATACATGTGTCAAGTGGCAGTGTTTCCTGGTTAGCCAGCAATGCAACAGCTTCTTCACATTAAGAGATTGCACATCCTGGTATTCTTTATGAACAAAGGTGATGTAGTTGTAAGGGGCTCCCACACACCCATGTCCAATCCTTATATACTTTAAGATAAGTAAAAAAGAAGAAAATTATTTTTATTACTTACGTGAGAGCCTTCTGGAGCAATGTTGCCATTAACAGCTCAGAATATTTTCTTGCACTGCTAAAGATTCTGGTGTGAAAACTCTCTAAAACACTTCTGGTACACTCTGCTAAGCTCTGTCAGACTGAACTGGAATGGCTATAAACTAGACTGGGACCCAGCTTGGAGCTGGAGATTTAATGGGAACCAACAAATGGACATAATCGTTCATTTCCCTTACAATGCCAGTGGTATTATAAGGAATGGAGGCAGGAATTCCCTTCCCTGGTATTTGCCTGATCCCCTGATGGGCAAATTTGTATGTTCATTGAGAAAAAATGTCTGTTAGCCAGAAATCCAGGCCAGCATTATGGAAACATTCCTAACTTCTTTCCTGGGAGAGATTGCTGACATCTCTTGGACATGGCAGGAGTCACTGGATTGTGCTGGAGGAAATAAAATCTGCTGGCCTTTACTGGTTTGGTCTACAGGCGACTCCAGACCCATAGCAATTGGGTTTAGTCAACCACTGCCTGAAATGGCCGAATAAGTTAACCTGTATCAAACTACTGCAGAAAGGTTGAACACTAGTGGTTCAAGAAGGGGACTCATCACCACTTCTCAAGAGCAATTAAACGAGGGCAACAAATATTGGCCCTGTCCATAAACCATGAAAGACTATTTAAAAAATAGCTTTGAGTTGATGCAGATTTCTATGGCACAGTTCCATCATTGTGGAGGGACTTCACTACATGGGATTTTCAGAAGTTTATATAGTTTTAAGCAAACTTAAATAAGCAACCCACCAATTCTTAGAGATTGGGGTATAGTTTACAACTTCACTACCTGGGGAATAACGTGACAGAAAAGATCATCAAACCATTGAAGCATCAATGCATTTTCCGTTATATTGAGAATGAACATTGGCTTTGGAAGTGCAAATATTGACTTAAGCACATGAGTCATTTGTTATTTTAGAATATCAGAGAGCTTCTGACTTAATAGAGTGGTCCATTTAAGTTTTGATATGTGACTCATTCCATCTCACTGCAAAAAACATTCAATTGTTGAATATAATATGCATTGAATGAATAAGTGAGGTCAAAGATTTGCTTCTTGGTTTTCTATTACTTTGCTAGATAAATACCAGTCCCAGTGGGCAAATGAATGTTGTGAACAACTTTACTCAAAATGGATCTAGTCATTTATATTCTAGTTTTGTATCCTTATTCTAAAAAAACAAATGACTCAGATACTTAAGACAATATTTGCATTTTTGAAAGCAATTCTTTATCCCAATATGATGCAAATATGGATGGGTGCTTCAATGCCTTGATGATCTTCTCCATCAGGTTATCTCTCAGAGAATGAAGTTGGAAATTACACCCTCGATCTTGAACTACTGGAATTTTTATTTTGCAAGACTTGCTGAAACCTTAGGGGCTAAAGTCCTTGCTTAATGATGGAACTGAACTGTACAGGTCTGCATCATCCCAACCTAATTGTTAAGATTCCTTCATGATATAAGTGTTTCAGGTAAGGCTTGGAGTCATACAAGATCCTTCATTCAAGCCTCACTCCAGAGACCTGAGCTAACAAGTTTGTGCAATACTAAGGGCACAAGCCTGAAGAAGGGTTATACCTGAAATGTTGGCTGCTCCTTTCCTCCAGATGCTACCTGGCTTGCTGTGTTCTTCCAGCCTCCTATCTGTCTACCTTGAATTACAGCATCTGCAGTTCTTTTGTCACTAACCAAGTTTTACCCCTGCAAAGTCTGTTCAAAGGATGCCCACTTTGAAGAAGTTCTCTGCCTCCCTCAAACGTGAACTCACGGAGTCCCTTTCTCAATGCCACGCTGCTGTGACCTCTTCAGCCCTTCAGCTCTTCAATCACACCATGAAACAAACCTGCTACTACATCCACATGACCTTTCTCAGCTCCTGTCTTCACAACATCTCAAATCCTGAAGGAGGGTTATACCCGAAACGTTGACTGCTCCTTTCCTCCAGATGCTGCCTGGTTTGCTGTATTCTTCCAGTCTCCTGTTTGTTTACTAAGACTAAATGCCTGTTGTCTTTTGGCTGAGGCCTTCAACTAGGTCTGCCATCTCAGTTGGACATAAAAAGATCTCCTTTGAAGTAAAGCAAGGAGGTCTTTCCTAGTGCCATGGCAAATATTTAACTCTCAACCAATGCCTAAGTCAGATATAGTGTGGAAGCAGGCCATTTGGCACATTGAGTCCACATTGACCCTCTGAAGTGCATCCCACATGTACCCACCCTCTCTACCCTACCCTATCCCTGTAACCCTACATTTCCCATGGCTAATCCACCTAACATGCTCATCCCTGGACATATGGGCAATTTGGTATGGCCAATCTACCTAACCTGCACATCTTTGGATTGTGGGAGGAAACCAGAGGACCTGGAGGAAACCCACACGGACACAGGGAGAATGTGCAAACTCCACACAGACAGTCACCCAAGGCTGAAGTCAAACCTAGATCCCTGGTGCTGTGAGGCAGCAGTGCTAACCACTGAACCACCGTGCCACCCCAAATTGAACTCCTTTCAAATTTATTTCATCAGCTGAAAAACATGTTGGAACAGCCTGAGCTCATAAAAGTTACTTTATACATACAAGCCTTCCTTATTATTTACTGGGGAGGCAATGGCCTAGTGGTATTGTTGATAGACTATTAATTCAGAAACTCAGCTAATGTTCTGGGGACCTGGGTTTGAGTTTTGCCACAGCAGATGAAGTAATCTGAATTCAATAAAAAAAGTCTGGAATTAAGAATCCATGAAACCATTGTCGATTGTTGGAAAATCCCAGCTGGTTCACTAATGTCCTTCAGGGGAGGAAATCTGCCATCCTCACCTGGTCTGGCCTACCTGTGATTCCAGACCCACAGCAATGTGGTTGACTCTCAATTCTCCTCTGAAATAACCTACCAAGCCAAACCTGCAAAATCCTCTTTACTAATGCCTGTGTCAAGGGTGAAAATTGGGAGAGCTGTCTCACAGACTAGTCAAGCAACAGCCTGACATAGTCATGCTCACAGCATCATACCCTACAGACAATGTACCAGACACCATCATTACTATCCCTGAATATGGTCTGTCCCACCAGTGGTGGTTTAACCTGAGGGTCGCAATTAAGATTAATATAATACATTTTACCTTAATCTTTCCATCCCAACTCACCAGATTATATGGAGATAGTAGGAACTGCTGATGCTGGAGAATCTGAGATGAAACGTTGTGGAGCTGGATGAACACAGCAGACCAAGCAGCATCAGAGGAGCAGGAAAGTTGACGTTTCGGGTCAAGACCCTTCTTCAGAAATTTCCTGCTGTGTTCATCCAGCTCCACAACGTTTCACCAGATTATATCCTGTTTTGTAGAAAGTTGTCTATGTTGTCTTGTTATTCACCAGTTTTGTATTTAACCACCTTGAAAGTAAAGGATTAATCAGGCACTTCTCATGTTATTGTGATTAATTTGTTTTTATATTTAACTTTTTCATCTGCTTATGAAACAGGGAAGTTTAAGTCATAGAATAGAGCCATTGAATGGTTACAGCACGGAAAGAGGACATTCAGCCCATCATACCCATTCTAGCTCTCTGCAAGAGGAACTCATTTAGTTCCACTACTTACCCTCAAAAGGCCTACATTTGTTTATTTTTTCAGGGCTTGTCCAATTCCTTTTTGAGGGTCATGATAAAATTTGCTTCTGCCAAAAGCTCAGGCAATGCATTTTAGCTTTAACCACTTTCTGCACAAAAATGTTGTTCATTGTGTCGCCATTTGTGAGACGAGATGGTTCAGATGAGGCGATGGAGAGTTACAGATTAGCTAGGATGGATTTAAAGAGAGAGTTAAGAAGAGCAAGGAGGGCACATAAGCAGTCATTAGCAGGTAGAATAAAAGAGAACCCTAAAGCTTTCTATAGGTATGTGAGGAATAAAAGGATGACTAGGGTAAGAATAGGGCCAGTCAAAGACAGAAGTGGGAAGTTGTGTGTGGACCCTGTGGAGATCGGAAAAGTGCTAAGCGAATATTTCTCATCTGTTTTCACTCGGGAAAAGGAGAATATTGTAGAGGAGAAGACTGAGATATGGGCTATTAGACTTGAAAGGATTGAGGTTAGTAAGGAGGCGGTGTTATCAATTCTAGAAGGTGTGAAGGTAGATAAATCCCCTGGGCCGGATGGGATTTTTCTGATGATTCTCTGGGAAGCGAGGGAGGAGATGGCGGAGCCTTTGGCCTTGATCTTTGAGTCGTCATTGGCTACAGGTTTAGTACCAGAGGACTGGAGGACTGCAAATGTTGTGCCCTTGTTCAAGAAGGGCAGTAGAGATGACCCAGGTAATTACAGACCAGTGAGCCTTACGTCTGTTGTAGGAAACGTTTTGGAAAGAATTATAAGAGATAGGATTTATAATCATCTGGCAAGCAACAATTTGATTGGAAATAGTCAACATGGATTCGTCAAGGGCAGGTCATGTCTCACGAACCTCATTGAGTTTTTTGAGAAGGTGACCAAGCATGTGGATGAGGGTAGGGCAATTGACGTGGTGTTCATGGGCTTCAGTAAAGCCTTTGATAAGGTTCCACATGGTAGGCTATTGGAGAAAATGCGGAGGCATGGGATTGAGGGAGATTTAGCAGTTTGGATTAGAAACTGGCTTTCTGAAAGAAGGCAACGAGTGGTGGTTGATGGGAAATATTCAGCCTGGAGTCCGGTTACTAGTGGTGTGCCACAAGGATCTGTTTTGGGACCACTGCTGTTTGTCATTTTTATAAATGACTTGGACGCAGACATAGGTGGATGGGTTAGTAAGTTTGCAGATGACACTAAAGTTGGTGGAGTGGTGGACAGTGTGGAAGAATGTTGCAGGTTGCAGGGAGATTTGGATAAACTGCAGAATTGGGCTGAAAGGTGGCAAATGGAGTTCAATGCAGATAAATGTGAGGTGATTCACTTTGGGAAGAATAATAGGAAGGCAGAATACTGGGTCAATGGAAAGATTCTTGGTAGTGTGGATGTGCAGAAGGATCCTGGTGTCCAGGTACATAGCTCCCTGAAAGTTGCCACCCAGGTTGATAGTGTTGTTAAGAAGACATACAGTGTGTTAGGTTTCATTGGTAGAGGGATTGAGTTCCGGAGCCGTGATGTCATGCTGCAACTGTACAAAACGCTAGTGCGGCCTCACTTGGAATATTGCGTACAGTCTGGTCGTCCCATTACAGGAAGGATGTGGAAGCATTGAAAAAGGTACAGAGGAGATTTACCAGGATGTTGCCTGGTCTGGAGCAAAGGTCTTATGAGGAAAGGCTGAGGGACTTGGGTCTGTTCTCCTTGGAGAGAAGAAGGCTAAGAGGGGATTTAATAGAGACATACAAAACGATCAGAGGATCAGATAGGGTGGACAGTGAGAGTCTTTTTCCTAGGATGATGACGTCGGCTTGTACGAGGGGGCATAGCTGCAAATTGAGGGGTGATAGATTTAAGACAGATGTCAGAGGCAGGTTCTTTACTCAGAGAGTGGTAAGGGCGTGGAATGCCCTGCCTGCCAATGTCGCTAACTCAGCCACATTAGGGGCATTTAAACAGTCCTTGGATAAGCATATGGATGATGATGGGATAGTGTAGGGGGATGGGCTTAGATTAGTTCACAGGTCGGCGCAACATCGAGGGCCGAAGGGCCTGTTCTGCGCTGTATTGTTCTATGTTCTATGTTCTATGTTTGTTTGCTAACCACCTTATATCAGTTTCCTCTGCTCCTTAACCCTTTGACCAACAGAAATAAGTTACCTCTCTCAAAGTCAATATGAAGTACAACTGGAGTCCTGAACCAATGCTCACCCTGCAAAAAAATGGTCAGTTTCAGAATTAAGTAGTAAAATGCTGACTTAAAGACATGTCAGTGCATTATCTAATAATTCTGCAAAGAAACGCATCAGGGTACATCTCATTTAAATTGGAATTTCTGTAGGAGCACAACAATATCTGGCATGGAATGCTACCAGGTCAAAAACAGGCTTATCATGAAACTTTCACTTCCATGAATAAAACTAATGCTAGATGAACAAAGTAAGGGGGTTGCACCAGAAAAATGAATGTTTTCACTAAGGAAGACTATTGATGAGAGATTTTAAATCAGATATAATTTTTATAATGATATAATTCAGGATTTTGTACATTATTATATTAAGAGTGTAAAAGGCATGTATAAAATTGTCTCTTTGCTAAGAATATTTAAATTGGCAATGGTCTAAGAAAATGAGCTTAGAACTGCATCACATTTAGGTCCCTCAGCTAAACCAGTAATTTTTAATGTAGGTACTGTTTTGATTTGCATTATGAAGTTACTATTACGTGTACTGTTTCCTTAATAAATCTGATTCCTAATAATTAACATTTAAGAACCTCATTGATTTGATGGATAGATTTTAAATAAGCCCATCTCAAACAATAACAAAAATGGGAAATAGTACATGCTGATCTGACTCACTGACATTTCTGTCTATGGATTATTCTTGGCTTCTGTAGGTCTGCTTAGTGTAGAATAACCCCATTGTCAGACTGGATCTAAGCCAATCGGTGAGACAGACAACCTAGGATAACAAGGTGTAGAGGTGGATGAACACAGCAGGCCAAGCAGCATCAGAGGAGCAGGAAGGCTGACGTTTCGGGCCTAGACCCTTCTTCAGACAACCAAGGTGTTTTCCCTTGTTTGGTAGAGTTTATTGACTACTCAGTCCTACAGCTCCTTCCAAGCCCACAGTTTTGCAGGTGCTTCCTGTATGTATGTACTCAGACAATTAATATTCTTCTTAACTTTAAACAGACATTAATACTTATATCTTACTTTAACATAATTCTATATTGGATTGATATCTTTAACAATGATTAATATCATTGTTATTATATCCAATATCATATCCAAAAATGCCCAATGTTGTTGCCTTTCAGTGATAATTTTACCTTACCTCTGACTAGTTCAATGCTCTGAGAGCTCTTACTATAAATGTTGAGTCATTGAGCATCATCATTTGTACCCTTTTGTATATTTGGGGTCTTACCATCCTCATCTGAAACTACTTTTTTTTTTCTCCAGAAGAGATCTTGAATAAGCTTTCCATATTAAACTGTGAAAACATGTCTTTGATTCATTTTGAATATAATTTGCCCAATGCTGGGATTATTGAAATGTTGAGCATTGTTATTAGCTGGTTAGTTGACTGGCTACAGGACAATCTTCAAATAATCAATTTAAAAGATAATTCAGGGCTTGTATTTTCTGAAATTGAACTTTTTGATACTCCATCTTTGTACGTTTCATTAGCAGTGGGCAAATTATGAACTAAAGAGCAACTACTTTCCTTGTCCTTTTCAAACAGTGAATTATGTGGCCCGTAGTATTTGATTACCTCGCTTCATGTGTCCATGTTTTTGTTTTAATCTGCTCAAGAGAATGTGGTGTCACTGGTTAGGTCCAGATTTATTGTATGATGTAAGCTGTGTGTTTTATATATATTGCAATATAACTTATCTTGAAGTTTGGATTCTTAACAAGGTGGCATGTGGGTTTTGGTCTGTGTATTTGATTAACTTGTTAATCTTTCTCTAGCCATGATATTTTTCAGATCAGTATTTGAAAAGTGGGAATTCCTGAGATGTTAATGGGAATTTCTTTACTTTGTTAGAGTTTTACAAGTGGACAGAAATAGCATTGAGGAGCATTAGGTTACTTACAGGTTAGAAAAATCAGGATTGCTTTTTGCTTATTACAGCTTGGACAGCTTTTGGTTTCAGTGTGCAGACATCCTGGCTGGAGTTAAATGAATGAGACAGTTCCTGACAGAGAAAGGAATTCATGCAGAAAAGTTAGGAGAAGGTTACCTCGATGTAGGTGGTGTTCATTTAAAAGTTTCAGATCAGAAGTGTTTGGTTAGAGCCATGAATTTTCAAAGCTGAGAATGTCTATATTTTGTGAATACTCAAAGAGGCAATCAAACTCTCTTGCCTGAAAATTTTAAGGAACAGTTAAGTCAAATCTATAGATGGGATAAAGAAAGGATTTCTCTCTCTGGTGCTTGAGTATTGTAAAGTGATGGTGTTGTTTTAGATAGGGTTATATTTTACTGTGTGTTTTGAAATCTTATGTTATGTTATCTGTAAATAGTTTATTCTATTTTACTTCCATTTATTTTGCCTCATGAACTTCTGTTTTATTGGTAAAATCAACTCTGCAACATAGTGAATGACCAGTGAAAGATCACATTAAAAAAAAGCAAAATAGGATCAACCAAGCCAGATTTCAGTCTAGGGTCTGACTTGTCCACTAAGAGCAACAGCTTGGATCATTACAATTGTCGATTCCTAATTGCCCTGGAGATGGTGGGGGTGAGCTGCCTTCTTGAACTGATGTGATGCAGGGAATTAATTACATCTATAGTTCTGTTAGGAAAGAGGTTTGAGGATTTTGACCCAGTGACAATGGACGAATGGCAATTTAGTTGAAACTCTAGTCAGTGTGTGACTTTCAGGGGAACTTGTAGGTCACAATGTTCTCATGCATTTGTTCCCTTGTTCTTCTAGGTGGTAGAGATTGTGGGTTTGGAAGATCCAAGGATTGGTGAATTACTGCAGTGCATCTTTTACACAGGACACTCTGCTGCTACTGTGAATGTCAAAGGTTGTGGATGGGGCACCAAACAAATGGGCTGCTTTGTGTTGGATGGTGTCAAGGTTCTTGAATAGGAGATGGAAGGCTATTTGGTCCATCATGCCTGTGCCCCCATTTTAAAAGAGTTGTTTAATTAGCACCATTCATCTGTTTTTATTTTAATTTTCCCTTTCAGGAGTATATCCATTTATCTTTTGAAAGTTTCTTTTGAATCTGCTTCCATTGCTATTTCAGACAGTGATTTCCAAATCAGAACAATGTTGCTTTTTGGTTCTTTACCAATACCTTCAATTTGTGAAAGCTGTTGCCTGGAGACAATTTCTGCTTCATAAATTAGAGCACCTCAGCTGACTGCTTCACTCTCTGGGATGTGACGAGTACTACCCAAGCTTCTCCAACTTCTCCATGGAACTGTAGCCCCTTGTAACTGGGTAAATCTCCTCTGTCCCCTCTCCAAGGCCTTATAGGTCTATTTTTGTTGTTGTCAGGGTTCTCATGACGCAAGGCTATGAATGCCCAGCTCCCACTTGTGTGCACAATGCTGCTGTACCATTTGATTGGGCAGAGCAAGATATTTGGATTTATTTGACTGGCTGCCAAAGGAAAACACTACAGTTTTCATGTTGGAAAATAAAAGCTAGAAGGTACGTCATGCTGATTAACTTTCGAGGTCAAAGCATTAATTGCAGTTTAACAGCTTCATTTGTTGAAGATCTGTGAATGTGTGGGTAACAATGAAGTGCCATATTACTTGTTAAACAGAAGTGAAAGGGATCATTTTGAAACCTTTTTTCCCCTTGTTCAATGCACTAAGAAAGCATCTCACTTATTGAGCACAATTTGAATGATTTTTCAGTAAGCATTATATTTTGACAGATTGGATTTTTCTATTCACCATTTAAGGACACAACATATCCAGAATATTTTACAGGGGTTTAATGAAGAAAGAACAATTTTATAATTATTTAACACCTTTCACATCCTGAGGATGTCTCAATTATAGCCAATTGATCACTCTTGAAGTGGAGGATAATGTAGGGAATTACATTAACTAATTTGTGCAAACAGCAGCATCCCACAAACAGCAAAGAGATCGATGAGCAGTCAATCTGTTTCAGTTGGTTTTGACTGGCGAATAAATTTTGACCTGGACCCCAGTTTTTTTTTGTTAAATTAAGGTAATATGCAGCACAGTAATTCCAAACATTCCATGTTGCACAATACATAGGATTCAAACATATGTTCAAAGGTAACTTTACAGTTTAATGACAAATGTCTAAATTAGTGCAGTTCTATTTTAGATAGCAGGTTGAAACAGAAACTAAAGGAGATAAAATTTGAGAAATAAAGTTGTTTTCAACAATTGTGTGGGTTTTCACTCAAAATAATCTTGGTGATGGCATCTTGACCTGTGTGAAGATCTGAATTAATTGATTTCACAAATCAATTACACTCTTAGACTGCAGAAAAATCATTTTGGCTTGAATTAACAGATTGTTTATTTAAACATCTAGAGTCTCTGGGTGGATTTTCACCAGACCTCCTGCTATTATCACTGGACTGTTAATCCAGAAACCCAGGTAATGTTCTGGGCACCTGGGTTCGAGTCCAGCCATGACAGAGGGTGGAATTTGAATTAAATAAAAATCTGTAATTAACAGTCTAATGATGACCATGAAACCATTGTCAAAAAACCAATCTGTTTCATTAATGTCCTTTAGTGAAGGAAATTGCCATCCTTGCCTGGTTTGGATTACGTGACCTAGACCCACAGCATTGTGGTTGACTCTAAGCTGCCCTCTGGGATGGGTAATAAATGCTGGCCCAGCAGCAGTGCCCTCATTCCATCAATGAATTAATTTTTAAAAAAAACACAACAGTTACGTGGTTCAAGCCTATTCATCAGCAAACGTTTCAGCAGGTTACCAATATGTGCAAATATTTCAACTACCTCAAGGTACTTCAGTACGTCCTCGAACGGAGAGCAACCCAATCTTTTGTTGAACTCATTTGTAGCACATTTATAAACAAAATTCAAGCTGGTTCCATGCTTCCTTTCTTGTCTTGCTTTGGGGAATTCAAATGATGGGCATTGCAGAAGAGGTTGAGGCTGATGAATATAAAAGTGAATACCATAGACAAGGCTCAAGGTCTTTTTTTGGCTGGGGACAGACAGGAACGTGGTTGATGCCACGGCCAGGTCAACCATTTAGTTAATGAATGGCAAAGCGGGCCCGAAGAGCCGATGGGCCTGCTCTTGCTCCAAAGTCAATGCTTCCCAACTTTATTTCCCACTGTGACCCCATCTGAGCCTATAACATTGTCGCAAACCATGAAGGAGAATTGCAAGGCAGGGTGGGAGTGGCAGTGAGAGGGATATTTGCTTGGTCGACGTTGGATTGGGTCTTGTGTATGTGGGGGCCTGTCTGTTAATGCAAGGTGCAGCCGTTACAATTCAGTCACGGACTTCTGCCTCGTTGCTCGCCACCAGTTTCCCCAGCGACCCCCCACCCCCTCACCCCGCCGTGGGGGTCCCGACCCCCACTTTTGGGAAAACCTGTTCTAAGTCCTGTGTTGCTACTGAGCTACAGAAAGTGTAACTGGCTTGTTACAATATTAAAGTGTAACGAAGCTCCGAAGATTGATGCATAAGTGCTGAAACGTTCACTTTCAAAAACATGGGGCTTTCTGGATAGGGAATTGAAAACAGTAACGAAGGGCGGACAGTGACCAAATAAGAGCTTGCAGCAAGTCAGCGGTAGTTGTGATACAGGCAGCTTTCCACATGTAACCCTGTTCCGCCAATTTATGGAACACGAGAGAACCACATATCAGAAGCGTCAAGTTTTCCTGCTCCTATGATGCTGCTTGGCCTGCTGTGTTCATCCAGCCTCACACCTTGTCATCTCAGAACCACATATCATCAGGTCGAGAAAACTTCGGGGAACTGACTGGCCCGAAATGCATAGCACGATTGCCCCCTTTGGTTGAAATGGACCACTACAGCCTTTAATTCCAGAACTGTTCATCCTCTAAATTCTTCTTCCCTACACAACGAGACAAGCCAGAGCAGTTTTGGACATTTAATCTGACATGTCTAATGCGCTGTCTACATGCCGCACTTAGAACAGGCAGAACAATTATTTCATTTGACTAAAACCGTAATTAATCTCCACTAATCTTCAAATTGCTACTACGGTTTCATTAAGCCATTTTGAGCAGCTGAAATGGTTCATGATAATAATGGAAATTGGAAATAGAAGCATGCAGAGAATAGTCTCAAAGCGACATTAGTATTAGGGTATTTACAGCCAGGTCGCTTTTCACTTGCACTCTTTATAAATGCTGTATTGCAAAGCAGCGATCTTGTGAAAAGCCGCAATTCACACATACTTGAGAGTGTCGAGAGGCAGATATTTCAATGGTTTTAATGGTCATACGTTGGTTAATTTCAATCTAATCATTGGAGGTTGTAAAACCCAGAGATGTTTCAGTAACAAATGTGCAAGCCTTTCTTTCTCTCTGTAAAGCAATACACGGACGCCACCTCGCGGCTAACTTGAGAAGTGCCCGAGAGGAAATTTGGATTCCCGACTCAAGTGACAAGACGTGGCGAATTCTGTTGAAAGTGTCGAGGTCACCAAATTCTGCAAGAAATGGACGATCGTAAACCCAGAAAAGCCAGCAGTTGCCTTGTAAACTCTGCAGAAAGTATCAGAGCTAAAAAAACCAAAGTTTCACAAAATTATAGCTGTTATTTTGATCATTAAGAACCTACGCCACAATATTTTAAATATGCAGTTTTAATTCAGCTGGACCATCTGCTAGTTCTGCGATAAGGACCGTAAGATTGTCAGTTCTTACAAAGCTTAGTAGCAGCACAACTACTGGGTCGACAGACCTTCACATTTAAACACGGTTTAAAACTTCGGAGCATTTACTTTGAAGTTGCAGAACGGAGAATCAAAATGTACAATATCAGTCCACCTATTTTGTTTATGCCTATTTATCTGTTACGCATTGCGCCTTATGACTTTGTAAATTAATTTGAAAAAATAATTAATAGTGATGTGCTACTGTATCACACACCATTAGATAAAGGCCTAAGTAACTGACAAGAGGCGCACTTTGTATATTAATTTGTATAATTGTGTATAATTAGGTAATGGTAGTGGAATAGCTTTATTCAACAGCTGAGTAAACGAGATTGCGTTGTAACAGACATCTGCTTTGCCAGCTCAGATCTGCCAAAAAGAACCTTCATCAGGGCAATTCCTGAAGCCTGATTAGGGAGAAAATGGAACCATTTGAAAGTGCAAACAGGTTGCAACTTTATCTGGAACATTTTCCAATTATAGCATTCACACTTTGATTGCTGCTTGATCCGCACATTTCAGTCTCCGAGCCTTCGCTTTCACATCTGGCATCACATTTCTACGATAAAGCTCAATTTCTCTCCATGCTGTAAGTGGCGGAAATGAATGATGTAAACTTTCTAAGAAATTGTGTAAATAAATGAACAGAGCTGTTGACCTTCGGCTTCAAGGAATAAGCTTAAAAATAATCCGAAAATTCCGAACATTATTCTGTTCTGCAGATGTTGCTTTAAAATGCTATTACGTTTAAATTAATAGCAATACTGAATACCCTAAAATGGACAACCGGCAATGCCACTTCTTACTGTAACATGAGAGCAAATGAAATGTACCAGCGGCCTCTCGTGGTGAAGTTACTTATTGCGTTTGTTAAAATATATTTAAAAGGCTCTTGAACGCACAATGATGATGAAGCTTAACTTCCTTGTTAATAGAACAAGCAATGAAAAACGAAAGCTGAGTCTAATTGTGAGCTTATGACAGGTAATAAAAGAAGACTGTTTCTCTCCACTTGAAAGGATCTTTGTTATATGAGTGTTGGATACACTTCTCCAGCTTCCAGCTACGTAAAATATTGAATGAATGAAAGGAACGATCAGATTCACACCGACATCAGTACTACCTCGCATATCGCTAGGTGTTGAACAACACTGTACAGTGCTGAATAAGGCTGTTCCAACGGGAACCTTTGATAACTCAATCGTGGCGGCTCCTAACCTCTTAATGGGCAAGATTTCTCTCAAAATGTTGGCCTTTGCAGAGATTGACTGTGTAAAACGAATCAAATGCAATCACCCTTTTGTTTGCCTTCGGTACTTAGGCAATTATATGATAATTCACCTTAATAAATGTAACAACAGAATAAAGTCCATGCCCCAGTTATTATGCTGTGTAAATATTCTATTTGTTTTACAATGATCAAGCACTTGCAAGTCAGACAAATGTGAGGTTGGAAAACACGTCTGGCAATTAAATGTAAATACTTAATATTTTATATTCACATTCTTCATGTTTTCTTGCCAGAAGCCTTTTTACTTAATATATCGTCGTCTCGGTCGCTATACGCGAAAACTCAAAGCGTCCACTATCGGAAAAGTAAACCATCTTTGAAAGTCTTAATTACAAACTGTATCCTCCATGCCCTTTCAAAACAAAAATAATCTTTACCTTTCTCTTCCTCTATTACTGAATATATTTTGTACTAAATCTTGCATGCAACTGTTAATATTGCGTATAACTTGCCAATAGAAAGACCCAAATTTTCACGAAGAGTGCATGTATTCCATATAATTTATTGTTCGCCTCTAACCAACTCCCAAAGTACACAGGACAAATATGTCTGCACCTTAATTCTGTCTTAATAACGTAGAGTTAGAAATTATTAGAATTGCAGGAACAGGTTTATTTAAAGAACGATAGCCTGGTAACGTAATACAAACTATTCAAACTAACAGGAAAGAAAGTATTGTTCCATGTGCAAAACCATGAAAAAAATTTGAGATTTTGCGACTTTTTAACAGAAAATAATCATTTTTTAAAAATAGTTTTGACTGCTATATAGTTGCCAGTAAGTTTGAATTGGATTTGAATGAGAACTTGTTTTTTGAGATTTTGTTTTTTTAAAAGAGAACTCTGTTCTGAAAGTAGCGTTATCTTTATCCTAGGTAACGTGAACTGGAATTATGGGGCACAATACTTGCATTGTCCGTTTTCGAAAGTCAACTCAGACACCAGTGTCCGTAAACGCACACACAAAACAGCCTATTGTCACTCTTTCTTGCAACTATCAGTACAACAGACAACCCCGCACACAGACATTGAACAGTGAATCCTAGCGCGGCTTTTACAAATTGGTAACAAATTTCGCACTACATTAAACGACGTTTGTTTTTATTTCCTTATTTTGAAACACTGGAATTGCGAGAATTGAAATGACGTTTCAAGGCCGGTGGGGGTGCACTATAGTTTTAGACACAAATATAGCGTGACTAATAAGGAGCGACTGGGTCAATTGATCTTCAATTAACAATCTCGTACAGAAAATGTTCACATTTTTATGGGCGATAATACTAGATTTGTTTTAGCTTTCTTATTCGATTAAAGAAAAAAAAATAGCATTTATACAGGGGAACAATTGGGTTAAAATTGTTTCCCAAAGTATAAAGAAACTAATTGGTTGGGGTGAGGGGGATGCATTCTGTAACTACATAGTGACAGAAACAGTTAAAACATGTTTGCACATCTCTTTCCTCTTTGAATTAATGCGACACATTCTTGTCTCTATATAGGAGGGGGTGGAGAAAGGATCCCTGTTTATCTGTGAAAGAGGAGTTCCAGAATAGATATAGCACGAATTTTTAATTTGTCTTCCTTTCAGAGACAACAATGCTGGTTTTGAAAGCTCGACACAATTTGGGTTTTGTGAGGTTGCCTTTCTCCACTTGCTGAGCCCAGCTGCACATATGGAATACAGCGTGTAGAACACGGAATGACAATGGCACCAACTGACAACCACGACAAAAAAAAACGCCTCCATACCTCTCCCTCAATCTCGGGATGCACAAGTCTCTTTGAGAATAGCTGAATAACGCCGATACCGACTTTGTACCTCGTTAGTATGCACGCCTCTAACATCTCTCACTACCAACTCGCTCCTTTTGTGTTGTTTTGTCCTCCTACTGTATATTGTCTAAAGATAGACTAACACAACTGTCAACGTGTGAAATTTAGGAGGGGATGAGGCTGGACAGATTCTAATGCATTTAATTGACTTGGTAGTTTCCCAAGAGAGCTCCCATCCGTCCCTGTCCTATTAGGTTACAGAAAGTACGAAAAATTTGTTTATCTTCCGTGATACACAACTGCCTGTTGAACATTGAAATTCCCGTTTAGCTTAAGCTTGTTTTAGAGAAAAGAAGAGCTTGGTTTTGACCGTTGTCGATTCGCAGAGTGATATTAATAGTTTAATTTGTTGGGAAAATATTTCTGCCCTCAGGACGTTCGGACTGAATAGCACATCTCCGGTTCAATTGGTTTTTTTCTCGAAATGATCCTTGAAGCTGGTTGAATATTTCGGCGAACCCTTCCCCTCAGTTGTAGTTCTAGGTTCTGTGGTTGGTTGTAGGATTTTGGGGAAGGGGTGCATTTGAAATCGGGAATCCAGGAAGGTGTTTTTAATAAATATCCAACTAACCGCCGGCTCTGTACAGAAGAAGTTAGAAAAGGTGGTGGCGAGTTGGTGTCCCGCAGAAGCTGAAGGACGAGGGTTTTGGAGAATTCTGTGAAGCGGGCAGTTTGGAGGCACGGATGGGCCGTTTGAACGGGCTGTGCTGAATGCAGTGCGCCCGAGATTCGGAGCCCATTGAAGACGTTGAATTAAACCTGAAAATCGCCAGTAGGTTTCCCGGGAAAGTCAGCTGGGAATGATGAGTTTGTACGTGCTTTGAACCGCTGCAACCTCCCGACAAACATAATAAAGTTTTTTAAAAAAAATACAAGAACACGTCTCAGGCAAACTAGCGTGCGATTGTTAACAGTTTTGTCATCGCTCTTACTGACCCTGGATTTGGATTCTGCGAATTTCAACACTTGCTCCAAATTGGAAGAATTTGAATGCAGTTTGTAGACAACTGGACGAATAATGTGTGATCGCTCCACTGGACTCTCACATTCGTTCACCACATTCTGCCTTGCCTTCGCAGACATATCACAATATGGGAAGTGAGACAGATTCAATAGAAAGCTTGATACGACTGAAACGCCTGTTAATCACTGCTTCCTACATAAATCATTTTCAAGAGTTATATTTAAAATAAACTCTGTTGACTCTTCCAAACCTTTCGGCAGCTGGGAGACCCGTTCGGTTAAGGGGGAGGGGGAGGGAGGGGGCAGGAATTAATTTATTTTATTTTAAGAAGGCCGGAATTAACCCTCCAAATTAAATAACTCATCTACAAACAAAACGAGGCAGAAGAGCGGCGTTACAAGTCAGTTCCCCCTTTACCTGCCGTTTAACAGCTTGAGTAAACTACTGGCGCCCTCGAGAACATCAAAGTCACCCAATTGAGATTGTGCTGGCGTCAAAGGTCCTTCAGCTGAACCGCGCACTCTATCTTTAAATGAGTGCGTTTATTTTACTCCAGCAGTGACTCCCCACTCCGCAGCTCAGCCTCTGAGAGGAAAGAGCAAGCGACCGGAGAGAGAGCGCCGCTGCTTGTGAACTCTTGCCATCCGGCTGTTTTGCAATTCGCTTTTCCCCCCCATTTTCTTGAGAGGGAGAAGAAATGAACTGGTTTCAAAGAATTGATCGCCACCTCTCCTCGCTTTCTCTTTGTCTACCTCTGTCAACAAGCAGTTTAGCACTTCAAATTATTACCCACAGCGTATTTTTTCCCCTATACAGTTCTGCTGGGGAATTAACGAGGGGCAATCAATGGGGCTACATTTCAAAATACGGTAACGGAAAAGGACGTTATTTAGACGCAATTAACTCAGAGCCCAAATCTTGGCATATGTCAACAGCATTTGTCTCCCGCAAGCACGCAGACCGCTGAATACTACCAAGTGAAGTAAAACGGATTGTTTTTGTTTTGAGACACAACATTTTATTAAAATTCTCAATATAAAAAAAACTCGGAAAATCGCTCATCAAGGCGCCTTGTTTTTTTTCTCTGGCGTTATTCATATCATTGGGTTTGAAAGCCTAGTCTTCCCCCCCCCCCCCCCCCCCCGAGTGTTTGACACAGTCTCCTATATACATCGCAACATATTGTCACTCAGCAGCCAAAGGAAATGCTCAACAGGCCATTTCTAGGCACCATCAACCACTGTCACACTCCACCACAGCCTGCCTCTTCAGTTTTGTTTTAAAGCAAGGAAACAAACCCGCAACCGAAACGCCGCGCCTCTTCGTTACAAAGCCCCATAAATATTTCAAGTTTCATATAAAAAAATTGCGAAGATGAGATAAAATGTTCTGCACGTCTTTTTTGTTGTCGTTTAAAAGTGTCATTTCGTTTGCACTCGCTTTGTCTCTTAAACACGAACATAAATGACGGGATTACATTCCTACAACACACCGACATACTTTACAAGTCACAAGAACGTTGAATTCGCGGGTCTAGAGTTCCGGATTCATCGTCAATAATATATTCTGTAAACAGATAGCAACGAAAAAATAGCTCAGGTGAACCACAGTTCCGAATGTTATGTGCGGCCGTGTGTCTGATTCACGCACACACACACATACACACACACACACACGCGCGCACACACACACACACATGCACACTCATACATTATATATATAGAGAGAGATATTTATAGAGCCCAGTTATGGCAGTCCTTATGCAGTGGTTCACCCCCAAGTCCATTGTTGACTCTGCACCAGAGGGTGTGTGTGATACTGGGGGTTGCTGGCGGAGCTGAAATGGGAGTTGTACTGGACGTGTTGGAGTGACTGTGTGGTGTAGGCTGGGAAGGCGATGCTGGTCTGAAAAGTGGCTGCCGTCAAGTCCTGTGTTTTGAGAGCATTGGTCACCATGCTGGCGTGACAAGGTTTACCGTCTCTGACCAGGACAGGGACCGCCACCCTCCGCGGCGAGGGCAAAGGGTTGACATCCATACCTTTCTCGGCCCGGGCCCTCTTCATCTTGTACCTGTGGTTCTGGAACCAGATCTTCACCTGGGTGGGAGTCAGGCGGATGAGGCTAGCGAGGTGTTCCCTCTCTGGGGCGGACAGGTACCGCTGCTGCCTGAAGCGTCTCTCCAGTTCGTAAGTCTGAGCTTTGGAGAAAAGCACCCGGCGTTTACGCTTCTTCCCCGACTCGCTGCCATTGCTGGAAGTCTCGGTCGCATTGTCTGGCGACTCGTCCGCCGAAGGCTCCGACGACTTACTGGAGGAGTTCTGTTGCTGCGAAGCGGCGGTAGAAATCCCGTGCACTGCAGAGAGAGAGAGGGGGAGCGAGAGAGGGAGAGAAAAGAAATCATTCGCAAAACGCACTTTTTTTCCATGTTTGGTTTCCATCTTACAAGCTCCTGAACGCCAAATCTTACACACCGTTGTCTCATTTCAGATTAATTATTGCACTAATTTAACTTCGAGGGGGACTAAAACCCTCTTAAGCGCACGCAAAAGAAAACAAAAAGCAGGCCAAGTCGCCTCCGCTGGTAACATTTTAAGTTTAATTCGGGTAATTCAGCACTTACGTGAGTACTGGATACTCTCAGTTGTGGCCAGCCACCGGGTATACGGGTTATCGGTGCTGTCATAAAACGGGTTCTTCAGTGGAAGCCTCTGCACGGTCTCCAGGGGACTTTGGCGAGCGAAACCCGAAGTTTTGGCCGTCCCCGCCGCTTCCCTCTCTTCCTCGGCCGTTTCGGCCGCCGATCCATCTTCATCGTTGGTGTCAGGTAAGTCCAGAATGTCCCTGACGGAAAAGCCAGTCTTTGTGTTGGTCAGCGACATATTCTGGCCGAATTTATGCAGGCAAAGTTGCAACAAGAGACGCGCTCACACACACACGCACATACACAAAGCTGTGGGCAAGGCGGGATCGGTGAAACGCTGGTCGGGTCTAAAGTTCTTGTTGAATCGCACCATTTAGTTCAAACCAGTCAGCGTGCGACCTCCGTCTGTCCGCGCTCACCGAACAGCACCATTCTGTAAAAATAACACACACACACACACACACACTCACGAAGTCCAGCAAAAAACACGATCAAAGCTCTCTCTCTCGGTTTAAATCCCTGGCTCGGCGCACACTGTGATGTGGAAGGAATGAGGCATGGTGAATTCTGCTCAAGTCCTATAAGGTTGGTCAACGAACGTGAACCTGCGGAGAGACAGAGAGAAAGCATTTCTTTACCACACAAATATAAAAAAAAGAGTGCCAAAGGTTGAACACGTGTGGGCGGGTCTTGGGAGTCAAGTGGATGAAGACTATGAGAAATTGTGGGGGGATTTGGGGGAAGGGTGGGGGGGTGGTATTAGGAGGAGGTGGGAGAGATAACTGAGTCTTCACTATTGGTGCTCCAAGCTCCGATGAGTAGGCTAACGTGTCAATTAATTATAAAGATCGGAAGGACTCCCTTTTTTTAAAATATTTAAGGTTCGATTTGCATACAAAGAACCTCCAAGTAGCTTAATACTCCGCGTACTTGAAAACGCTATTTAACAAATTGCTCTAGAAAGTGCTTTGCATTTATTCCTGGCTTTTCACGGCAAGAGAGAAGAAAAAAAAATACAGGCAATATGCCGGGAAAGAGTTTTGTCTCTGCACTAGAGAGAGAGAGAGAACTCTGAGAGCTCTGGTTCCAGCAATTTGAATCAAATAGCAGGTATATTTTGTAAATGTAGCAACATTACCATTTGGATAACAGATGGGCGAATTTGCGAATTGGAGCGAGATTATAGTTCCAACCTACAAGATAGGAGAACTTTTTGTTTTGTTACCTCGCCAATTCGTCATTCTTCCTTCGAGCCCAATTCCAAAAAAGAAATGAGGGTAGGGGTTTGGTTTGTTTTCGTCAAAGTCACGATTAGATTATTGTCCAACTTGTTTAATGTCATGCATTAAACAAGATGGAGCCCCAGCCTATTCACTCCATCCCTAGCACATACGAAATCTAACCCGAGGCGGGGGGAAGTAGCTCACTAAAGGGGGATTTGATCAGGTCTTTAATTTCTCGCAACGTTCTCAAGATCGTTAAAAAAGAAATCAAAGGTACTGGGGAATTTGCGGGCATTTTTGTTTAATATAAAGGGTATCTCCCCCTCCCCCTGCTAGAAATCCCAACTCAATAGCCGTGTGGAGCTGCGCTGATACAGGCGAACGATTTATAAGAGTTGATCAGTTGATTTCTCTCTCTCTCTCACTCTCTGCCGCTCATCCAGTATGTGATTTGGGTGACAATACTGCAGGTTTTTACCAACTCCTCAGCGCATCTTGGGTGGTCGAACCCATGCAAACACAGATACAAACCTATTGCTAAGCTGCGGACAATGGCGGAAATGTAGACAAATGTCCGGCTCCTGTTGGAAGCCTTTGTCCGAGGCCAGTTTTTGCATTTATTTCAGTCGCGACATAATAGATGATTGACGCCCTGGTGCAATGTGTTCTAACTGTTTGGAATAAATCTGAGGTTGCTCCTAGTTGTCATGGCATTCAACTGCTTTCAATAGACTATCTCTTCATTCAGTTTTGAACCCTGCCACAATATTAAGGCAACGCCTTCATGTTAACGCTCTCTCTTTCTCCCCCACCTCCAACCCTCCCACTCTGTCTCTCCTTCTCTCCATGCCCATGAATTGATTCAGAACATCTTCGATTAGAGAATCGATGGTTTTATCTGGCACTAGGACATTGGAACCAGTATCCTGGACAAGTCAGATTCTCCTTTCTGCGTGGTGTGCAGTTATTTCAATAGGGGTATTTGTAATGACACATTATAATTCGTCTATGACAATAAGAGGTGTGTGTGTGGGGTGGGTGGGGGTTGTCATTCCATCGCCTTAACACCATTGAAATATGAAAATTTATGTCGATGTTAAATGCTTGGAATGACAAACACACAATCGCTAAACTACTGTTTGGGATTATTGATAAACTGAGTTTGTACAAAGTGCCCTGTTCATTCCAATAATCAGGTGTGCAAATTTGGACGCAGCAAATTCCATGTGCGGTGCGTTTATTTATCCAGTAATCATCTGCATCACAGTATAGAACTGCCCAGTTATCCGGTCGTTCTGTCTACACATAAACCATTAAGAGCAACTTTAAGCAGAAGATTTCAAGCTCAAAGTCCAGGGTCTTGCAAAATATTGAACGTGATAGAGAAGGCTATTTCTCACATCTTGCTAATTTTTTTTTCTTTTGTCGTTTCACCAGCTTAAATCATTGCTGAGCAAACCATTGAGTCGTCTATCTATTTATACATATTATACGTTTCGCTGTATTTTTTTTAGAAAACATACAATCCATTAATTGCACAGAAGTTGGCTGTCACTGTATCCATTTTCCCCTCCTCCATGTCATGATCAGGGTTTAAAGAGCAATTACTCAGGGCAACAGCAGTAAATCGCAGAGTATATCGATCGTGAATGGTCCCAAGCAAAGGGCCAAAAGTAATCTTTAAGTCTGGTTTTCTACAAGGGTTTCTTTTTAAAGAAAAGCAATATAAAGGAGAATTTTATGCTTTGGAATAATGAGATGTTCCAAGACGCGGAAACTTCAACTATCTCATTGCCACGTGTACACCATGACCATAATCCCGTTTCTTTTGGAACAAACACAGAATCTGCAGGAGAAACTCACCATATCTAGCAGCATCTGTGGAGAGAAAGCACAAGTTAACATTTCGAGTCCAGTGACCCTTCATCAGGAGGGATAGCAGCTAGGAAAAAAGTGGTATTTATGGCGTATCCTTTGAACTCTGAGACTGAACCTGTTTCAGCGCCTTATGTAGACCGGGTGATAAGTGATTTTGCCACCAAAGAGTGGTTTTCTATTTTTTTGGAGAGGTAGTATGGTGGTGGGTTGGGGGTAAGGAAGCAATGTTTCCTGACTGATTAACCATTCATCACTGGATGTCAGGGGGTGGGGAGAGAAAGAGCTCCATTGAAAAGCTCACGTACTGAAGACATCTGATCAAGTTTGTTGATACATTGTTACATTGCTAACGCAACCGCATCTGAACCTTCTCCTGCTACACTTGCTATCGATCGAGCTCCTTCCAATTTTCTGATCTCTACCCACGATTGCAGCAAATTATCCCAAGCTCCAAAGTCCATCTATGTCTCTACAGTTTGCCTGGTGAATACTGAAAACTTTGGAATCTGCAGTTAACATTCACACACGCACACACACACGCGCAAGATATTGCATCGGCTCTAAATGTTGTTGCAGGGGTTTTGTCTTAATTCTTTCTGAATGCGTTCTCCTTTCTAAAGTCTGTTACTTTTAAAAAGAAACAACGATAATTGACGAGTTACATGTTTCTTTTAAGGTATGCCTTTGCCTCCCTGCTATACTTTTGCAACTCCTGCACAAAAGGCGGGATGTGAGTATTGGCGAGAACACAGTTAACCATGGATGCATAAGACAGTGTGTGTTAAACAGCAGAAAAAAGAGCTGAGGATGGGGAGATGGTGGAAAGTACAGCGAGGACTATGGATCTTCACATTGTGTGCTGGACTTGAACTGTGTCTTGCTCTCCAGGGTGAGCTCTGAAACAAGGAGAGATAAGTGACCTTTACACAAAATCTTAATCCCCCGCTGAAGAGACTGATAGGATCGAGGGGCTATTTCAACAATCTAACAAGAGTCTGAAAAGGAGCGGTAAATGTGCACAGGATAAGTGGCCGTACTTCAGCTCAAGTACCCTCTAGTTGTGTTTACCTGTTTACTTTCGCAGGTAGATTAAAACCTCTGCTCGCCAGAATGTGCCTTTTCACTGGACGGGCAGGCTCTCTGCTCCAGTCCTGGTGACTGAGCGGCACAACTAATTTTTGAAATGGTGAGTTGCTGAGTGGAGAGAGAAGACAAGCAGTTGTTTTCACCCAAACCAAAGCCAAACGAAGGAATATACCTTCACGCATTTGAGTAGGCTTTAGCACAGCGTTGGAAGTAATGATCTTGAAGAAATGCTCCAGGTCAATGTGGCAAGTAGCTGTATTTTATTAATTAAATTTGGGATATTTCAGTTCGGCGTAATACAATCAACTTGCACGGGTTTAATGAACTGGAGGTCTCCTGTTGCCTCTACTGCAATAATTTAGTAATGGACGGGGATTATAGTTTTGAAGACTAGTGAATAACTCCAATTCACGTTAACCTGACAATTCCAATCAGCAGTTACGGACGTTAATTAACATTGCTTTCGGGAGTGTTGTCCATGCGATGCTGTCTAAAGGTGATGGGCATGGAAAGAGATGGAATTAAACTCTTTGGACCCTAAATATTTCTCACCAACATTTGCTATCGCACAGATTTATTCTTTTTAAATTGATGAATGTTAGGATGGCAAAAAGTGAAAAAGATCCTAGGTATAACATAAACGCCGGACCTGGAGAAATCATTGAATATTTACACAGACATTCGCCGGTTTCTGAACGCCATTGAAAGCGGCAGGCCTTAGCTTATAGTTAAAACCAGTTTATCCGTTCCAAATCCTTTCGTCCTCGCTGTCGCTGTTAAGTAGCAGAAAGTTGCAAAAAAATGTAAAACCCATTCCCATGAGTAAAGATCTGTAAGTTCGTAAAATATAATTGTTTTATTTTGAGAATGTAGATGGCATGTACAGGCAATTAGCCCACTTGGCCAGTGAATATGTGGGCGCCCAGTTTTCGCAGTTACAGGACCTCGTGGCAATCCTTTCGTTTAATGAAAGTGTGGAACGGATTATGCGCTGCAAATTCGCCCTGGCTCGAAACCTTCAATAAACAGTAATCTGACTGGTACACAGATCCTTCATTTGATTTCTGTTTGAAGGAGATGCGTCGGTTACATTTTCTTAAAGGCTAAATCTCGAGACCTTTTGATGCGAAAATGCTCAACTTAATTTCTGAATATTTAATCTTTACTGTCATAATATGTCCTTCAAAATTCAGATACTCGTCTCCTGGCCGACCTGCTTTTTTTGGGTACGGATAAATAGAATTAACGTTAGAATAGAACAATGACAGTGAAGGTAATAATCGTCCAGGCTAACATGTTAAAAGGAGATAATTGGCATTGGCCTTTCATTGTTTTAAGCTTCAGATACAGTTAGTTGCTTGTTCTGCAGAATAGGATTGAGGACCAGTTATCAAAGGGCTCCCAGCGTGACAATGCAGTGAAATAGGTCCTAAGGTGATATTAGAGGGCCTGATATTTGGGATTTACATGTGATCCCTCAGGGCTATTTAGTTTGCACGCTGGAACCTAATACACTCCAATAATAAATTAAGCCGGGTTAATTTTCCCAGAGGATAAGGGACTAGGGACATAAAAAAAGAAAAACAAATAAATGACTAAAACGTATAAGTTTTTTTTAAAAGATGGGACAATCCAGTGCTGGGTTATTCAAGAAGAATGCGGAGTTATCTCCTAATAAAGTTTCTGTGAGGAGTGCGTTTTGATATCGCCTCCAACCCTGACAAAACACCATTCTATAATCCGATTGAACAACGCCTCCGGCCCTGACTTTCGCGCCTCATTTGCTAATGCTTCATTCGAAAATAAAACATTTTTTGTCCCTCAGAGGCAAAAGCTTTTCGCTTTATTCTCTCACTTTCACTAATAATTAAACATGTCACATCAGGATTTGACTCTCCATCTACAACCACCACTCTTCCCCCCACCCCCCAGTCCTTTCCCCCCCGGGGTGATCTCCCCTCTTTTATTTGTTAAATCAAAGCGGTAGCGTTTTACTTTAAAACGATTAATTCCCAATATTTATCCTTCCTGAAAACCGATAAATTAAATCCTTGCGTGTCGACATTTAATTAAGGCTTTCTGTGCGATTTTAAAAACAAAAGTCCTGTGAACGATTTACTGCCTATTTCCAATACCATTTCGTATGGCAAGGGTAGTGCAGGTTGGTTGGTAAACGTAGGTCGAAGCTGGGAGTTATCCAAGCAAAACGCGCCCCGGGTTATTGGCACGATCTGACACTGAGTCCGCGCACCCACTTTTAAATAATGTGAAGTTTTACTTACTTTTTTTAAAAAAAGTGCAAAAAACTTTACAGCAAAACATCTGCTTCCTGCAAATAAAGTTGCAGAGTTCGGGTGATGGGAGATTTGTGGAGATTCTCACAGGAAGAAAGAGCCAAATTCGTGGAGAAAGGGGTTAAAAAAGAAGACAGTGAAAAGAAAACCTAACAATTAGTTTTCAGTTTAGCTCTGGTCAGAATAAAAAATGTTTTGAGTTTGGACCCCATTTCATTCGACACACCGCGAACTGAATCGCAAAGACGCAGTTCGAACACATCCTCCAAACGCACGGGATTTCGATCTGGAATGTAATGACCACTTTCAAACGGGCGTCCTCCAAAGCCAAGAGTTGCACTCGGCTCCTGGTGCGCTGGCGAACGAGAACTGTCACAATAGGACCTTAGAGTCATCCTTAATAGAAGGTTTGATTGCGGGACAAGAGGGAGACCGTGATATTTAGCAAGGAGCGCCGACGGCGAAATTCCTCTCTAGGTTTGTTCAATTGATAGGGTCCTGCATATTAACAGACAATTGGGTCACTATCAAAGAGACCCGGACCCAATACTATATAACGTTATAGACTCAGGGCGTTCAAAAGTGCTAAACCGGTGCACGTCACCACGCGTATATAAGGGACACATTTATGAATATCCTCACATTTCACTCAAGGACTGTGAAGTATTTGAATTAAACTCCCGCGTGAAATTGTTTAATCTCTATTAATGCAATTGTTTCCAATGGCAGAGCTATCACATTTAACACAGGTCCTAGCCATATCATGGTCACATAAAGGTCAGAGTATGGAGATATTTTTGCGTTCTTCAGACTATTTGTGTAAGTAATTGTTAGTTTATATCTCTTTCCATTAACAACGATCAAACTTCACATGTCGTTTGAGCTCCTTCGCTCCCACATAAACACAACTTAAGAATCTGACAATCTCCGATCGGGACTAACCAGGCGCTCCTATTACACCGAAAGTGCCTTGACTTCCACTCCCGCACTAGTACCAACAGCCCCCTTCCCGCGCAGCGTCGGTGCTACACATCGATACACCTTAGATAGGTGACTTCTGTCTGTTTTGGATTTAATGGCTGCTCCGTGGGACTCGCTCAGTCATTTGCTTTGTCACACTGCGGCAGTGCAGTCAATCAAATGCAGGGAGATGTAAGGGCGTGCGGTAGCGGGGGAGACGAGATGGAGAGAGAGGGACAGTCGGATAACTCAGCGTTCAAATACTAGCACTTGGAAGGGCTGGGAACGCATTCCTGTTTGCTCGATGGTCGAGTGATATTTGTTTTAACCTGGTGAAACATTAAACCCTCACTGTTGCGTGTATTTCGGATTTCCAGGCTGGACAACTGCACAATGCAAGTTAACAGCAAAAGTGCGATTGTCAGCCGCAATGTTAGAATGTGAGAGAAACAAGACTGACCTACAAGTGGATTTCCACCCTCCTGCCCTCCACCCCATTTCAAACACATCACAGGAGAGCGGCATGTTAAACCATTTCAGAACATCCCCCCGCCCAAAACTGCGAAATAAGACGAAACCTCCAAATCCGGTGGTGAACACCGTGCCACAAGTCTGAACCGCAATCTTTTCTTTTCTCTCGCTATTTGAATCCGTGCCACGTTCACTCTCAGTCTCCAAATCTCATCCGTCAACATTTCTATTTACTGATTCCGTGCAGAGCAGCTCCAGTGGACGGCACCGCGGATCAGAGGCAAAGGTAAACCCATTAGCAAAGAAACGTGCTGACTGAAAGTGCTCACCTGGCAGTAGCTGCAGAGCAGTGAGTGATGTAGTTTTTTTTGTTTTGTAAGCTCAGATGTCGTTGGTTTAATGAAGTATCTCCAAATGCAAAGTCAGAAGTGCGTGCACAGATAAGACTGATGCGCTTTATATACCCAGGAACACACACACACACACACACATACACACATACACAAAATGATCCACTCTTAATATTGTCCAAGAGCGTTTACACAGCTCGGCTGCTAGCTGTGCCTCTCCACACTCTCACATTGCTCGCTGTTTGCACTTCTCTATTATGACGTTAGACAAAATACAGAACATATGTTCATTGGCAGTAAATTGCCTAGAAATGCAAACACATTTTGCTCTTTGATGGCGCTTTTAGTCGTGGGGGGCCCCCCCGGGGCACAGGGGGGGGGGGGGGGGACCCAACTTGTCCCTTCCCACCCTCTCCCTCCCTCTCTCTACCCCATCTCTCTTTCTCAACCTCTCCCTTCGCCCCCAAACTCTGTACCCCCTCCTCAAACTATCCCTCCCTCTCTCTCCACCCCCTCTTTCTCAATCTCTTCCTCCCTCCCCAACCTCTGTCCCCTCCTCAAGGTGTCCCTCCCTCTCTTTTTCTCAACCTCTCCCTCCCTCCCTAACCTCTGACCACCTCCTCAAACGCTTCCTTCCTCTCTCCCCACCCCTTCTTTCTTTCTCACCTCTCCCTCCCTCCCCAACTTCTTGTCCACTCTCCAAAACTCTTCCTCCCTCCCTTCACAACTCCTTCTTCCAACACTCTTCCCGCCCAACCTCTCTCTCTTTCTCTTTCCACTCAAACTCCCTCTCAACCCCTTTCCCCCGTCCAACCTCTCTTACCGCCTCATTTCAAGCCCTCCCAAAGCGCTCTCCCTTCCTTCTTGAAGCACTGTCACTCCACACTCCGACCCCGACTCTGTCTCCTGCAACCCACCCAGATGCAATCTCTTCGGCCCTCCCTCCCCAATCTCTATCCTCCCCCCTTAAAACACTCCCCCCACTTTCACAACCTGAACAATCTCAGTTCACCTTATCTTCCAACACAGATCTTTTTAAGATCTGGTCGAGTCTGCCTGACTTTTTCAATCTCTGTCTCTTTCTCTCGGTATCTCACTCTCCCCTCACTTTTACGATTCATCGACAATCTCTAACTTCTGTTTTGTTGGAAAACAGTAACTGAACCCCGGGGCAACGAAGGGCCGGAAACTCGAAGCCGAGAAGTTTGCTTCAATTCTCTTCAATTCTTCTCGACCCGGGCTCCGAATTGAACCAATCACTCGGTAGCTAAGAAGCGGAAGGTGCCAAATCACCATATGTGCTATGCTACTGATACGGTCAACCGCTATCGTGTACACAAGATATGCTGACATCCGCGAAGTGGAGAGATTAGAGGTGGCTTTGTCGTACCAAGTGCTTTGTTTTAATCTAAAGTGCACTCAGTTTATTTTGTGTGCGCCTGGAGTGAGCAGCGAGATTGCATGTCTATAATTCAGCAACTGTTCTTTAATACCTCTGTTTCTCGCTCTGGACGTCTGAGTGTAGTTTATACAGCTAGCTGTGTAGCCGATCAAACCTACTCCCCCTCCTCCCTTCCTCTCCCCCGAACTGATTCCTTGTTTACCGATAACAATTAGTTTCGTTGGAGACTGTTTCGCAAACCAATTGGGCAAACAGGGAGCTTTTTTATCCACTTTATCTATGCTCTTTGACGCTCCTAACAACTTCAACACCCCGCACGACCGTCGTCAAAAGCTAATTTATCAGGCCGTAAACCGCGACGCTTTTTTAAAGGTGTCTAAGCGAGGTTTGGGAAGCGGACTGTTGTGAAACAGAGGGCACAACATATGAACATGTATAGATGCAAGGATTGCAGAAATAAAAACATCCCGAAACCGATGAAAATTGGCAAATGGCAACTTTACAAGTCCTTTACTGAATGCACTTGCATTT
>JAHRHZ010000275.1:18377365-18426929 GCA_024137785.1 Ginglymostoma cirratum
TGGCAGCCAACAGTCTCAAACAAATGCATCCATTAATGATTCCAGCTAGACAGTGCCATCTTTCTGTAGCCTAGCTGGAAATCCTGAGGAGTGAACCAAGGTTATGTATCCTCACCCAGCAATTGAAAATTAGATGCCTATTACTGAAGCCTTTAAATTAACTGCAGGCAGCTTTAATAAATGAAAGACCAGAGTTTACAATCTATGTGGTGTAACATAACTTAATACTCTCAGACTAGGTCTTGAAGGATGTCTCCCATTACTTCACTCCAGAGTGTGGTTGGCTCCTGACCTTGTGTGAAGTGGAAACTACTTTGCAATGATTCCAACATTCTGAGGTTAACATATCTTAAGAGTATTTATCATGGTGCACCAAAGAGTTTGTGAATCTAGAATGAGTGCTCTGCAACATTATTTACTGGCCTCTGTAAATGATTAAACTTTTAGATACCAGCAGTTACTGCAGCAGCTGAGGCAAGAATGGTCAAATATGTTTTGTCTCCTCACAAGTTTAATTTACATGTCTTATTTGATTAATTTCATCCTCTGAACTGGAATATGAGGAGTCTAACTTTGTTTCAGCATTGTAATGAAGAGCAGGTTTGGAATTTTGCATTCTGGTTGCACACAATTATGAAAAGATATCAACTCTTCACCAAATGCAAAATATTTTGAGGACAGGGTTTTTCTATTGCTTGAAAGACTTAAGGTTAGACGAACATATTTATCTTGCTCTAGCTTTGTGCATTCTGTTTGCCTGCATTATCATTCTTGGACAGCCTTGAGCTCGAACTGAAGTGCCCTCTAGTGTTAAATGCCACTATTCATTCTGGAATTCAGTATTTTTTTGTTGTTGACTTAAATGGAAGTTCTGAATCAGGAATATCTCTCAAGCTGCATAAGCCGACAAAATGTCTGAGAATGAACACTGAAGATACAACAATGGCAGTAATGTAACAGTATCAACAAAAAAGTGGCCTTGACATATAAGAATGCATTCTTATGTTGTTGGTACATTTATTGGATGTATAGCAAAAGAACTGGAAAATGTCTTTCAACTCTTTGGCAATTGTCTTCCAGGTGAAACACTTTGAGTTTCAGTAATTGAGAGATTCAAGAAGTACACATATTTTAAGCATCAACAATTTAGCCTGATATTCACACTATTGTAAAGCAAAGGCTTTATCTGAAAACTAACTTGACTTAGAATTTCAACTGTTTATTCAGCCATAATTCTAACAACCATAGAATTAAAGTATTCTAGAAAAAAGCACAAATACCATGATGAAATTGTCCATTAAACTGATTTCAGTGTGAAGCTGTAGGAAATTAAGTTGTGAGGGCTTGCATGGCTTGCATTGAAATATTTCAGAGTAACTGGCAATTATTCTATTTGTGACATTCACCATCTCTTATGAAAAAGCACCCAGATCCTGTTTAGAGTCTTCCCCTGCCATGTTCTGGCTGCCAAACCAGAGAGAAGGTTATCATAGTCTTTTAGACAGCAAAAAAATGAGGACAATAGATGATTCTCAATATCAAGCGCTTATGTTTCAAGGAATGATTGAGGCTTTGTGTTTTTTGTTGCAAAGGGAAACTTTCAACAAGATCTAATTAATTTTTTTTCAAGACTATAATCTTAGTCAATTTCAGTAATGGATTAAGATATGAAAGAAATATGAAAGTCAAGAATTTAGAAATAAGTTAGATGCCAGGTGATTAAAGGGATGATAGAAATGTGGGATATTTTGTTGTTAACAGTGTAAACAGATCCACATGGCAATGTAGGGGAGCGATAAAAATCCTACAGACATGATGAAAACATGTTTGTAAACATAATCTAGGCTGGAATTTCAGTGTAGAATCCAAGGACTGCTACACCTTAAAGAATGGCTTCTGTTCATGTTGCAGAGGCAGCTGAGACCTTGAAATCAGACACTGCATTATGGTTGGGTCCATAAGTGTGCAAATGGTGTTGGCCACCGCTTCTATGCTGGAAAGGATGGACTGCGTACAAAGTTAGTGCCGATGTTTCGATGCATCTTGATATTGCTTGCAAAGTTTCTATCAATTCATGCGCTTCACTGTCATGATTGATACCTGGGTGAGGATCCACAATTCATTACATTTCCAGATGGGCTGCTCTCAAATGATCATGCACCCTGGTGAGGAGGGATACACTGGCTTTCATTCTTAATTCAGCAACGCATTTGATTGATTGCAACAAGGTTTTTTTTTAGAAAATCCACTTTCCTCATGAATACCTTTCCCCAATCCAAATGTATTTATGTTTAAATAGGGGGCAAATTAATTTGGAACATAGTCCAATAAGTGGCTTTCTTTTGACAGGGGACAGGTAGACCCTTCATGTCTTTTTAGCTGCAGAAGATCACTGTTTAATTTGAATTGTGTCTCTCCATTTGAAGGGTTGCTGTTTGAGATTCCCTTGTCACCTTTTCTGGTGTAAAATTCTATGCTTCCTCTCAAGGGTTTGTGAGACAGTCACTGAATTTTCATACTTTTGCACTGAATTTTACATTTTTTTAAATGCATATGTTGCAATTAATACTTAAATATATCTGTAAGTAATTTGGGATTATAATTTATTGTCAGGACAGTAGCCACTAGCCTTCTTCTGAAGCTTGGCTTATTGAAGTACTTATCTGAGTCTATTAAAGTAGAACCAATCACCAATGCCACCCTCCAGTGAGCTGACACTTATACTACATTTTTCCTCTGCCCTGGCGAAAGGTAATTTGTATCTGGTGTCCATGCTCATAGATGTTGCCCAGTCACTAGTTTCACAACATCATGGTACCTGCTTTCAGTTCAACTCTCACACCACTCTGGCCTTTATTAGTCCTCGTTTACTGAATTCAAAAATACTCCCAGTCCTCAGGCTTACTACATGTGTTGGTAACTTTATAAGATTCCTCCTGTGACCTAGTAGAATTTTTAACTTCACATGTTAGTAATAATTCAATCATGTTTCCTGTTGGACTTTTGTGCCTCAAAGGGATGTATATTTGGTGTAAACTGTGTATTATTTCTTTAGATGCTCGATATTGTCTGTCTATAGTTTCTCAATCTACCATAGCCAATTTGCCCCCTTTCCTTGGCAGTTTCCTTAGTTTAGCTTTAGGACCCTAGTTTCAGACTGAACTAAGTCATCACAAACTTAATCAATGTCTCTCTATATTGTAGTCACTCTTCCCTAAAGGGTCTTTTAAAATGAGATTATTAATTAGGCTTTTTTCACTACACATTAATAGTTATAAAATAACTGATTCTTTAGTCAGTTCCTCATCTTATTGATCTAGGAAATCATCTTACGTATATTTCAGGAATTCATCATCCATGGCACGCATGCTAATTATATTTACCCAATGTATATGTAGATTGAACTCACCCATAATTACTGTACTACCCTTGTTACATGCTTCTCCAATTTTCTGATTTATACCATGCCCTACATTTCCACCACTATTTGGGGCTGATGAAAATTTCTCACCAACATTTGTTGCCTCTTGCTGCTTCTTAGCCCTAGCCAAACTGATTCTACTTCTTGATCTTCTGATCTAAGAGCCTCTTTCAGTAATTACCTATTTTCACCCTTTACTAATAGCATTGCCCCACTCTTTTTTGTTTATTGTTCCTAACAGTTTCCAGGCTTGGTCACCTTGTAGCTGCATTAACTTGGATCATAATTGTTTACTTCTAATTGTGTTATCAATTCATCTACTTGTTGCAAATGCTATGTGCATTCAGATAAATTGTCTTTCCTTTTGCTTTTTTTTAAACAATTTTCCATACTTTGATTCCATATGATGTTGGCCTTTGTTTCCACTACTTTTCAATTTTGCCTTTCACTTTTCTTCATACGAGTACCAATTTAGTTTGTCTTCTATCTCAATTCCAAGTCCAGTTCCTGTTTCTCTATCAAGCTCTTTTAATGCCTCTCCAACAACTCTAGCAAGTCCTCTTGCGAGGATCCTGCTGATGAAATGAATCCTCCTTTTCCAGGCCCCACTTACCCTAGACTCAGATTCAATTCCTCAGAAATCCAAAGCCCTCCCTCCCTGCATTATCTCTCCAGTCACATTTTCTTTTAATCTCTCCTTCTATTTCTGTGTTTGTTTGTACATGATATTGAATAACCCCAACATTGCTATCTTTGAAGCCCTGCTTTTAATTCCCCTTTTAAGGGAACATGTGGCTGGTGTGTGACTACCACAGTAATGGTTTTTCATGGTAATGCCCAGATATTATAGAGCAGATATAATTTCTTTACCCTGAAGCAGTCTAATATCTTTCTTTTCTTTCAAATAGGCAAGTTGGCCACATGATGTCAAGTGTTGTGCAATACACTGCTGGCTCATGATGCCACTGCATTGAATCACAGAAGTATTGTAATGAAGCTTATGTACCCTAACTAGAAATCAAATAGAACAAGCTATTAATTTCCTGAAAGGATGTGCCTTGACAAGTTAGGGTGCTCTTTGCAGTAAAGCTCCTGTACAATATCTAGAGCAGAGACCTTCTGATGTTTTCCAACTTTGCTCAGCAGTAAGATTTTCAGATAATTGGGTCTGAGGAGCTAGGATAGTCAGACGTCATCAAAACAGCATAGGCAAGGCTGGGAGAAGAAATGAAAGCAGTGTCCGCAACCACAGGCCAAATTATTCAACAAACTTGTTGTCATCTGTGGTCCATCTTTTGATATTTGTAATTCAAATTCCAAAACACCAGTGACTGTGGAAGGATTGAATGCCAGAAACATTTTTAGGACCTACAGCTCCAGTTTATGTTGGAGTGTTGAAATGCAGATGAAATATTGGTATGTAACACATCATTATTTTTCTAGAATAACTTGATAAAATGACAAGTTATGAATCACCCCAAATTCTTGCCTACCATCTCATCTTTGCCTTACTGTCCTGCTTCATCAAAATGAATCTAGAAACAGGAGTCTGTTTTGTGAACGATTGTTTGGAAATACGATGAGGTATTTTGATTGGGACGGCCCTCCATTCAGGATAACTGAATCTAGTGTTGGACTTGCATCTCTTGATTCGGTTCCTCAGCAGTATTTAGCTGCATTATTATTTTATCTTGTGAAATGTTCAGCCATACAACCTGTTTTCTTGTGCTCCCATCAACAAAGAGTCTATGCTTCTTGGAATGATTGCCTGCTATCCCAGCAAAAGTGAAATTTGGACAAAGGTGGTGCCTAATCCACAGTTGTTCTTGGTATCACTGAATCCTTTACATCTCAGCAAGATTATATCTGATATTCCTAAACAGTCCTTGCTTCTACTATGAAGAATTCATTGATTTCTTTATTTGGTCTCCCAATACCTGCAAACTATTAAATGTTTCTATCTTAATCTGAAGGCCTTCCTGGTATGGGAATCAGATATTGATGTTCCAGCAGTTGCCACTGCATTGATAAGTATTCCTTCCTGATGGTGCCACATTAAATGCAAATGGACCTGGTGACAACTGCAACCACATCCCTTACACTATGTGTGATAAAACCCTATGCCTTTATGCAGTTTGCTAGCATCCTTGTACAGGTTCCTTGAGATTGTTGCGTGGCTTTAGATTCAAGGTTGGCCTCCTTTGCCTCTACTGAAGCAATATAAGTTCTTCTTCTATTCCCCATCCTCTGGTTTCCAAGTATTCTCTGGCTCACTCAGTTATAATTTCAGAATTAATAGAATTTCTCCATCTAGGCCGGTGACCAATCGGATGAGGAAATTTCTTGTGATGGCACACAATGTTCAAGATCCAGGTATCTCACCAACCTTCTTTCTCTTGGTGTTTAGCCTGTTCCTTCAGTAGTGATAAAGAAATCACACCAAGGTTACTTCATCTTCATTCTTTTTCACTCCTTTTAGGCGCTTCACTTAATAGCTCATTCAATTTGTAACACATTTATGTGACGTGAAAAAAAATCGACTGCAGCTGAGAACCTAGCATCTTCTCTGTCCTTTACCGCTTTAGAAATGTTTGTGCCCAGTATCTCAATTGCCTTTATTTCATGATGGCTTAGAAAGTAGATGTTTACTTATCATCTCTGTCTCCTGATGTTCCCATGCACTATGAGCAATTTTTACTGCATGTGGAGATGTTTACCATTTCTCATTCATTCTTTTCAACTTTGTTTAGCCTTTACCCCTGGAAATGGAGGCTTGGCTGTGGCACAAAATCTTTGAGATAAAAGCTGATGCAAAAGAAGCTGACCATGGAAGTATAAATGACAGATCAGCACTTCAGAAGGGTCCAAGAGATAGAGTTAATTCTTGTTATTTCATGGATCATTGCTACAGCCCACTAGAACTGGTACTGCACTTAGGGAATTCATGAATCGATTTTACATGTTACTTCTTTCAGATCCTTGGTGACTTCAAGTAATCTACTAATTCTTCTAGCCCTCAGACGATCTTTCCAATATCTCTTTCAAATTGTTATAAATTAATCTAACTTTTCAAAATTTGATCCCAACTCTACCTCACGTCATCTCTTTACCTTGATGTCTCTCATGTTCTATTAGCATTTAAATTTAACTTATCCATATCTGCCTACAAGCTTGTCTCCCTTATCAACCACATTATTTTACTTTCTCCAATGTTGCTATTTTCAGCATTTACTTGTGCAAAAATATTCGTCTCACTCCTTCATAAATGTTGTTCGCTAAATCCCAGCCGATTTCCTTTGTTTCTCTTCTGCCATTATACTTCTTCTGTTGTTGAACAACGAATCACTTAATTGAATGTTGACAGTCTTTTTCCCAGCAACTCAATTGTTATTGCCAATCTTAACTTTCCTCTGATTAACTGCTCACCTCTGCAAGAAAAGGGGGCACCAACTCAACTATACTGGCCTTGACATCAATTGCCTCATCTGGCTGAAATATAACAATCTCCCTTTTTCTGATCATCTGCCGAAACCGTCTATAGTTTCAAAGTCACCCTGAAAGTTAAGATCAACACTCTCCACTTTGGTCTTCCATTCTGACCTCCAATGCAAAATCTAAATAGATTGTATGGCCTGGATTTTCACAGAGTTGTGGACATTGCACCTCATACAAAATAGGATTTTGGATTTGGAACACCACTCTACTTTTTGACAGATCCTACTTTTGCCAATAAGGCACTAAAAAGAGCAAAAATCTGCTCTTGTATATTTTCATCTCTCCAAGTCTAACACCACCTAATCTGCTGCTTCCTCACCTTCTGACCTCCTCTGTCTCTAACTGTCTTCCCAGCCTGGTCCTTGTTCCGGGTTTGACTCTTCATTTCTTCACAGTTTCCTTTCCTTCCCACTTATCTTTCTCTTTCAATGAGACTTCTCCATCAGGCTTCCAAAATCTCACCCTGCTCCCCTCACAACTCTTGACTCAATTATCTTCCCTGAACCCAGTCCATCCCCCACCTCCTCGACCCCAAAACCACTTGTACTGCCAATTAGTTTCCTTTCAATGAGAAAAATGTAGCCTTTTCAAAACTCTGACTTGTATCCTACTCAAAAAGCATTTTTTCTCTTATGAATGACTCATGCCCAATCATTTCCAAGGTAGTTGACCATTTCATTTTCAGGCTGATCTGTACCCATGTTTCATATATCTCCCATTGAAGGATATTTTCTAATGCTGTGATTATTGTATACAACACTTGCTTGACTGTGTTGATCTTCACGGTAGAGTTTTGAGTGTTTCATTTTGTGTAAATGTGTATCTCTCTCCTCCATTGTCCAGCTTTGAGGGTCTGTCCTAACTTGATTCCCCTACTACACATCGGTATACAGGCTGCACATTGCTGGTAATGTTTTTACTTCCTGTCCTGAACAATCAACACTTAAGGTCCCTGAGAGACTTTTCTTTGACTCATTCCTGTTCTTCATTTATGTGCTCACCTTCAGTGGCACCAGGGACAAGCATGGATTCAGTTTTTACATATGTTCTGCCAATACTCAGTTCTGCCTCTTACCACTTCTATCAATAACATGCCATTTCAGACTGCCTGTCTGTTATTTAGCCTTTGGTTAACCATAACTTTGTTCAGGTAAATATCAGGAGGACCAGAACTATTTTTTGTTGCATATGTGTCTTGAAATCTGTTCTCTCAACATTGATTTCATACTTCTTCTTATGCTCCTTCATGTGATGAACAAGACTATGCGAGGTCTTGGTGTTTTATTAAATTATGAACTGAGATCCAAAACCCATGTCTTCCGAATGAACAAATTACTTATTCCCGTCTATGTTGCATTGTCTAACTCTTCTCTTGCCTATGGCTCCCAATTCTGAAACTCTTCTTCAGACTCAATTATTTCAATCAAACTTCATTCTCTGTCTTTACTCCATTCCCAACTTGCCCAAAATCCATCGGCACTCATTCTGTCTACAACTAGCCCAAGGTGGCCATCACTTGTATCGTTCTGCAGTCATGTTGTCTTGCTGTCCTTTAATATATTTAATGTGGCATCCTCACATCTTATCTCCAAATACCTCCATGGCCTTACTCCATGCTGTATCTGTAAATCTCTCCACATAGGACAAAGATGTGCAGGTTCGGTGGATTGGCCATTCTAAATTGCTCTATGTGTCCAGGGATGGGTAAGTTAGGTGGATTAGCCATAGGAAGTGCAGGGTTATGGGGAGTGGATAGGGGGATGAGTCTGGGTTGGATGCTGTTTGGAGGGTCAGTACAGACTCAATGGGCCAAATGGTCTGCTTCGTCACTGAGTGAACTTTATGATTCTATTCTATGATTCTATGATATTCCCTCGAGAATAATTCTGTTTCCAACTCTGGTTCTGTGTGTGTTCTCCCCTTCCTCTGTCTCATCATTGAAACAGAGACTTCAGTCACTTACATCCTACTGTCCAGAACTCCCTCCCTAAAGCTCTCTGACACTCAACATTTCTTCTCATCCTGAAAAGTCTCCTTAAAAATCATCTTTGGACTCAAACCTTCAATCATTGTCTTGGCTCAGTGTTGCAATCGTCATCTGCTATTTTGTAAAGTTTTGCAATCATATCAACCAAACAATATTATTCTTCTAATTGTTACCATGTAAATTTCAAAATGACCCAGTAACTTACCCATTTTCAGTTTTGATAACTTTTCAGGACCAATTCCTTTACTATAATTATCACGGATAATATTTTCCTTTTCACGTCTCATACATCTGCATCAGTGTTTCCTAAGCTTTTTCTAACTATGGACCCATTTTAATGCTGGAAAATTGGTGCAACTTAGAATGACTGAGGTGGAGAAGAGCTGTTGCTCTTTTGGGGTCATTTGCAGTTATTGAGTGATTGGAGAGGAGTATTGTTGGGGAAGTTGGGGAGTTGCTGAGTGGGAATAATTGGCTTGTTCACAACAGCTTTGAAAACTCTGACGAGGCAGTTGAGTGGGAGTAATTGGCTTTGTCAACAATAGTTCTGAAGATTTTACTGGGGTCTTAGAGCCAGGTATGTTGTGCCCAGATGTAATGCAGCATTGGTCTTACTCCTAGTGCAGTCCTGCCATTCACCACAGCGTGTACTCAAATGATCCCCTTCACTGTGAGTTTATCCAAAGACCTCACTGATTTACCAACTGGAGTACAGAACTGTAAAACCAATCATGCAAGTGAAAAGCTGTCCCATTAATAAATCTATGGGAAAAATTAAATGCACATTTAGCCAATGTCTCCACTCAACAACTGCCTTAGTGTTTGTGATCCCAGTGGATCTTTTCAGGTCACGTTTAGGAACATTTGCCATATGGGGAAGAGTCAGGTCACCGACAGCAACATCTGAATCTCCTCATTTAACTACACACATGTAGACTCCAGAAGTGCCTGTTAGTTCAAAGGAGTAAAGACGGAGAGTGCTGACATATTTGCCATCATCACTACCAGAAGTTCTGGCCCTGTGTATAAAACAGTGCTCACTTATTTCACTTCTAACCGGCCTAACTCTAATTCCAAGATTATACTCCTTGCTTTGGATTCCCTTGCCAAAGAAAATCATTTAATTTTACCTGCTCTATCAAATCCCTTAATCCATTTAAATGTCTCAATTAGACCATCCTTAATTCCTTTAAATGCAAAGGAATACACACCATGTTTATGCAACATATCCTCATAATTTTAATTCATTCAAGTTCTGTTTCGTTCTCATGAATCTGCAATAAACTCACTCTAAGATTAATTTTTTTTTGGTGCCAAGACTAAATGCAATATTTTGATGGCGTTTGACCAAGTATCTGCAAATCGAGTACGTAACCGCCTTCTCCTGGTATTCCAGTCTCTTTTAGAACTGCATTTTGTGGCTTGAACATTAACATTTCATATTTGCAGACATGTACACCAAGGAACATAAGACTAAGTGTAGGCCATTCAGCCTCTTAAGACTGTTCAACCATTCAATAAGATCATGGCTGAATTATAGCCTAACTCCATACAATTGCTTTTGGCCCTTATCCTTTAAAACCTTTAACTAACAACTAAAAAAACCATCTCAGATTTAAAAATAACAACTGATCTAGCATCCATTACGGTTTGTAGAAGAAAGTTCAAAACATCTAAGACCTTTTGCGTAGAAGTACATCCTTAATGTATCTTCTGAACAATCTGGCCCGAATTTTCAGATTGTGACCCCTAGTTCTAGAATTCCCAGCCAGTAAAAATAATTTACCTTTATCCACCCTGCCTTTTCCTGTTAAAAACTTGAAGATTTCGGTCAGATTGCCTCTTTATCTTCTAAATTCTAAAGACCTAATTTGCATAAACTGTCTTTGTAACGTAAACCCTGAAGGCCAGGCAGCATCAGAGGAGCAGGAAAGCTGATGTCTTGGATCAGGATCCTTCTTCAGAAGCTTCAGTTTTCCTGCCCCACTGATGCTGCTTGGCCTACTGTGCTCCTCCAGCTCCCCACGGAGTTATCTCTGACTGCAGCATCTGCAGTTCTTACTATCTCTGAATGAGTTATAAACCCTGAAGTCCAGTTTTCATTCAGCACTTCAATACCTTTGCGGCAGTAAAGCACCTAAGATTTCACCATGAAGAAAAAATTCCAATTTATCTTTGTTGAATCCAAGGTTGAGAACCTAACGGCTCACCACCTTGATATTGGCCACATGCTTTATCTGTTTCGCTCATTTGTAACTTACCATGCGTAAAACTTACTGCTACCTCCTAATTTATGTCAAGCATGTTAACCTCTCTATTCCTATTGTTAATGGGGACTGTAGGTGACTAACAACAGGGGGTGTGTAGTGGCAGGCTATGTGGTAACAAGGCCTGGTGTGTGGGGTGGAGGGCTGGGACATGGGAGAGTTTAGGCCCTAAAATTATTGAACTCAGTATTGAGTCCGGAGGGCCATAGGTCCCCAAGGGGAAAATGAGGTGTTGTTCCTCCAGCTTGCGTCGGGCTTCACTGGAACACTGTAGCAAACCAGACACAGAGATGTTGGCCAGGAAGGAGGGTGGTGCATTGAAGTGGCAGGCAACGAGTAGTTCAGGATCTTTTTTGCGAATAGAACGTAGATGTTCTGCAAAGCGGTCGCCAAGTCTACGCTTCGTTTCCCCAATGTAGAGGAGACCACATTGTGAGCAGCGAATGCAGTAGACTAGATTCTGGGAAGTGCGGGTGAAGTGTTGCTTCATCTGGAAGGTATGTTTGGGCCCTTGGATACTGGAGAGGAAGCAGGTAAATGGGCAGGTGTTGCACCTTCGCCAGTTACAGGGCAAGGTGTCGTAAGGCTGTGGGGAGGTGTTGGAGGTGAAGGAAGTATGGACTAGGGTGTCCCGGAGGGAACAGTTCCTGCGGAAGGCGGACAAGGGAGGGGAGGGGAATATGTGGCTGGTGGTGGCATCTTACTGGAGGTGGCGGAAATGGTATCTGGTGATCTTCTGGATGTGGATGCTGGTGGGATGGTAGGTAAGGATAAGGGGAACCCTATCGCTGTTGCGGGAGGGAAGAGAAGGGGTAAGGGCGGAAGTGCTGGAGATGGGTCGGACCTGGTTGAGGGCCCTGTCGACAACAGAGCTGGGGAAACCTCAGTTGAGGAAGAAGGTGGACATTTTGGGAGTCTCCCTTGTCGAACTTGGCCTCATCCGAGCAGATGCGATGGAGATGGAGGAACTGAGAGAATGGGATGGAGTCTTTACAGGGAGTGGGGTGTGAGGATGTATAGTCCAGGTAGCTGTGAGAGTCAGTGGGTTTGTAATGGATATTGGTGGCCAGTCTATCCCCAGAAATGGAAACAGACATGTCAAGGAAGGGAAGGGAGGAGTCAGAGATAGACCAGGTGAAAGTGAGGGCAGGGTGTAAATTGGAGGCGAAATTGATGAAGTTTTCCAATTCCAGACGAGAGAGGGAAGCAGCACCGATGATATCATCGATGCATCGGAGAAAGAGTTGTGGGTGGGGCCCGGAATAGGACTGGAACAAGGAATGTTCCACATACCCCACGAAGAGACAGGCATAACTAGGGCCCATGCGGGTACCCATGGCAACCCCTCCTACCTGAAGAAAATGAGAGGAGTTGAAAGAGAAGTTGTTGAGGGTGAGGGCAAGCTCGGCCAAGCAGAGGAGGGTGATATGGGTGGGAATGGTTCAGGTCTTTGCTCTAGGAAGAAGCAGAGAGCCCTAAGACCCTCCTGGTCGGGAATGGATGTGTAAAGGGATTGTACATCCATGGTAAACTGAAAGTATTGAAAGCGGCGTAAGGCGTCAGATGAATCATGGATGTATGTGGGTAGGGATTGGACCGGGGTGGGGGGAGAAGACTGAGTCAAGGTAGGAAGAGATGAGTTCTGTGGGGCAGGCGCAGGCTGAAACAATGGGTCTGCCTGGACTGTCCTGTTTGTAGATTTTTGGCAGGAGGTAGAAACGAGTTATGTGGGGTTGGGGAACTATTAGTTTGGAAGCGGAGGTGGGGAGATCACCAGATGAAATGAGGTCCGTGACCGTAGTGGTGAACAATGGCCTGATGCGCCATGATGGGGACATGGTCCACGGGAAGGTAGGAGGAGGTATTCAAGAGCTGGCGCTCAGCCTCTGCAAGGTAGAGGTCAGCACGCCAGATACCGACAGCACCACCCTTATCAGCAGGCTTGATGACAAAGTCAGGGTTAGATCTGAGTGCATGGAGTGCAGACAGTTCAGAGGGAGATAGGTTGGCTTTGTTGAGAGGGGCAGAGAAATTGAGGCGACTAATGTCATGTTGACAGTTCTCAATGAAAAGATCGAGCGCAGGTAAAAGGCCGGAGGGAGGGGTCCAGGTGGAGGGAGAGTGTTGGAGTCGGGCAAAGGGCTCTGTGGAACGGGGGGGGGAGGACTCTTGCCCAAAGAAATGAGCACAGTGGCGAAGACGGCGGAAGAAGAGTTTGGTGTCATTTCATGCCCGAAATTCGTTAAGGTGGGGGCGGAGCGGGATAAAGCTGAGGCCTTTGCGGAGTACGGAGCTTTCAGTATTGGAGAGCGGAAGGTTAGGAGGGATGGTGAATACCCGACAGGAGGTGAGTGGGGTTGGGGGAGGGGATAGAGTCAGAGGGAAGATGGGGAGAGGAAGGCTCCAGAGGGCCATGGGTATTTTTGAGTTGTTGCATCTTGTGGGCCTTGATGCCTGAAAGGAAAAGAAAAATTTTCTTGTTAGCATGACGAATGAGCTGGAGGATGAAGTAGAACTGCGGAGCGGTGCAGCTCCGAGCCAGTGTGTTGCGATGCTGTTGGAGAGAAATGTGGCATGTGGCACCGCATGGCGCCGAGTGTGGAATTCAGGGTGCGGCGAGAGCAGCTGTCCGTGGAATGTTGAACATCACGGAGATATCTGTGATCCTGGAAGGATTCAAAACATGAGGGATGAAAATTCAGTTGGAATCCACATGGGGTGAGTCTGAGCCAGAGGCAGTCACTGAGGAATGTGATATGGCTGTGGAAACGAGTTTTAGCAAATACCTGGTCAAACACTAGGAGTGACAGTGAAATTAAAGTCGGTGGGCAAGAAGAGAGATTGTAACGGAAACCCCGTTGGAGAGAGGAGCAGAACTTCTTCAAGGTGGGCATGCGTGGAAGAGACGTGGCAGTGAGTTAAATACTAAATAAAAACCAAAAGAACTGCGGATGCTGTAAATCAGGAACAAAAACAAAGTTGCTGGAAAAGCTCAGCAGGTCTGGCAGCATCTGTGAAGGAGGAAACAGAGTTAATGTTTTGGGTCCGGTGACCCTTCCTCAGAACTGATGGTGGCTGGGAAAACGTCAGTTTATATGACGCAGAAAATAGGGAGGTGGGTGGGGTAGGCAGTAAACGATAGGCTAGAGCCCGAAGAGAGAGAAAGACAGTTGGACAGACAAAGGAGTTGCTAATGGTCAGGCTGGGAAGGTGAGTAGTTGTTAATGGGGACTGTTAGTGACTAACAACAGGGGATGTGTAATGGCAGGTTATGTGGTAACAAAGCCTGGTATGTGGATGCTTTATAAATGCTTTATCTCAGATGTCTGTTCCCAATCCAGGCCTCAAGGTTACATCCAACTACATGTGCCTGTCTGAGGGCCCTCTCCCATGCACCTACCCTCTGGAGCCCCCTTCACCACTTACCTTAGTGTCAGCAACCATTCTCTTCTGTCCTTCATAATGCTCTTTTGCCATTCAGAAATGTGCTTCCTTCCATTGATCAGCAAGTGATTTCTGATTGACTTGGCTCAGAATCTAACTTGGAAAAGGCAGTCTGTCCTGGTAATGAGTCCACAGCGAGTCAAAATCATTTTGGGTTCATGCCTGCCATGGTCATTTCCCAACTTCCTCAGCCCAATATTAAAATCACCATTTAGGTCTTGGCAAAAGAAATATTATAACGAGCGTCTTTTGTCTTCAGTTTTATGCAGTGGGTTTGTGCAAAACACAAGAATTAAAAGCCACAAACTGCATGCTTAAGAATGAAGCACAAGAAACACAAGACAAAAGAAAACTGCAAGAATTTTATTGTCAGAATTAAAAGTTGGGGTAATTGTATCTCAGCCAAATATTGACCTCAGTTGATGAGGGAGGCCCTCCCTTGTCCGTGGGTTTTATGGTGAGGTTGGGATTGGAGCGGAGGGAGCGGTAATTTTTCTGATGAAGGGTTTAGGCCCAAAACGTCAAGTTTTCCTGCTCCTATGATGCTGCTTGACCTGCTGTGTTCATCCAGCCCCATGCTTGTTATCATTGACCTCAGTTGTACCTAATTCCAAGTTACCTGGACTTCACTCACTGGGGTAAGTTTTCACATTTATCATTCTGGTGCAATAAGGAAACACAAAAATAGAGATTTGCTGCATCCATTACAAAATCTGCCTGAATTGGTGGATTCAATTATACAACACCAAATATTCCTCTCTAAACTGTAACCTAGAATAGATTTAGAATGCAAGTTTCACCCAATAAATTGACCTCACTGCATCACTTTGACTACAAGACAGAAATATCAATGGAGACAATCTGTGTTAATGCTATAGTTAGTAATGTTTCCCCAGAATGTTCATAGTCTTGACATGAGATGAGTTTCTGACCATAATTCCATGACATCTCTGAGACAATCCATTTCCACCCCCATAAAGATGTCTGATCTTACCCTGACCTCATGTTATCAGCCGCTGAAACCCTCATTCACCCCTTTGTTATCTTTTGCCTTAACTTCAAAGCACTCCTGTTTAACTTCCTGTGTTTTACCCTCCGTAAACATGAGGTCATCCAAAATTATGTGTCCTTGCTTACGTTCACCTATTGTTGCTGACTTACGTTGGCTCCTGTTTAATCAATATCTTGATTTTAAACTCTCATCCTTGTTTCCAAATTGCTTATTGGCTTCACATCTCTGTTATTTCCTTTAGCCCCACAATCTGCTGCATATCTGTCTATTAACTCTGACCTCTTGAGCATCGCTGATTTTAGTTCTTAGTTCATTGATGGCTGTGCCGAGACCCTAATCCCTGGACCTTCTTGTCTCACTTTCCTCCGGCACAGCATGACTTAAGACTTTGTCAGAGATAGTAAAACTGCTGATGCTGGAGTCAGAGATAAGAACAGTGTGGAGCTGGAGGAACCACAACAATCCAGGCAGCATCAGAGGAATAGGAAAATTGAGGTCGGGACCCTTCTTCAGAAAACTTAGTTCAATGCCTAAACTTTTAATCTTCTGAACTTATATCTCCTTATCTAGCTTTTGTGTTTTGTTTTACAATGTTCCTGTGAAAGGTCTTGGGACGTGCAATATCAGTATAAACAGCTGTTGCTTATTGAGTTTATATGTTATAGACCATTACAAGGTTTTACAGTTAGATTTACATCTTCCTCAAAGTTTGCTTTAGTTTCAGTAATAATCTCTTTGACCTTTTATATGTATTCATGGGGCAACTTAATTTCAGGATGTGATTTTTTTGTGAGAATGAAATACAAGAAGTGTTTCCAATTTCTGGTCCTAACTCACTTACTCCAACAGTTCCGTAATTTGTCTGACCTGAAAGAACACTACATCAAGATTAGCAAACACGATCCTCGTTCCCACCTCTTGGTTTTTACTGTCACCTTTAACTTCTCTGTTTTCATTGCCACACTTAACCCCCTAAGTTCTCTGTATGACTGCCTTGTTTCCCACAGCTACTTTGTAATTCCTTCCCTTCCATTCTCCGTATCTCCCTAATTTTGTCTTGCTATGGTTTCAAAAATGAAAGGCTGCAGTGGGTGGGACTGAGGAGCAAAATGAAAAGTGGCAAAAATGTTTGACTTCAAGGCAGTGAAAAGGAGCACATTAGTGTGTACACTGCACACATCCAGCTATCCTTACAGTATGAAGTGATGCTGTGACATTGGACAATTTTCTGTGCAAATAAACTTGTGAACAGAATGTCACCTAATTCAAAAGAACTAACTATCCATTACTTTTCAGAAATACTTGCTGTGTCTGCTGAAAGGAAATGTAAAGTCTAACCTACCACTTGAGTGCAGAAGTCCAGAGGATTTAATGAACTGTGCGTAACTAATTGACCCTCATGCAGCCAACATAACTGCAGCAAGGCACTTTTTGCTCCATAATTAAAAATCGTAGGCATTTGATATTACTTTAGCAACAAATGTTAAATTAGCATGTTAAATCAGTGTTGCTGATCTTTGTGTAAAGACTTTTGACAAATGTTATATTCATGAATGATTACACCTTGAGATCAACTTGACACATGAACATGTACTAAAGAGGTCAAAGGTATCTTTACTGAGGCTGAAGCAATTTTGAAGAAGATGTAAATCAGATTGATGTCATTCACATTAAAACTTGCTCTCTGCTTATACTGTACAGAAAAATATTTGAAATATTATGAATTACAACATGAAGACAAAAGCAGTAACAAGCTGGCTGTTTTCCATAATCATTATAAGAACCAACTGATACTGTCCCACTATTTTATACACCAATTATATGAGAAATTGGAACGTTACTAAGATATGCTGTTCATTTTCACATCCAGTTAATTAAGTGACATGCTCAAAATTACAGTAATGAATATGTAACGAGTTAAAAATTACTGTTTTGCAATCATATTATCTCGGTGTTATTTCAAAGGCAAGGTTTCCTGGGTAGATGCAGCTTCTGTCATGTCTATCATGTCTGAGGATTTTTATTGGGGCCAGTTTGAGAATTTCATTATAAATATGTCTCAAATCAAGCTATTACATATTCACATAAGTTATCAGTCTATGATCTACATGAATTAAATTATGTCAAATAACATTACACTGCAAATAATGGCACATGCTTTTTAGGAATGATCTTGCAGTTGTTTTATAACTGAAGGCTCTGATCACTCATCCTCTTTGAATCACTTCGTCCTGAGTTCAAGATTTAGTCCAATATCTCAGCACATGATCTAGACTGATACTTTGATGCAGTACTGAAGAAGGATTGCAATGAGAGGGATGCTGTTTTTTACATGAGATGTTAAACTCAACACATGTTGACCTGTTCAGGTGAACATAAAATATCCCATGGTAACTTGAAGAAGAGCAGCTGGTACTGCTATTATGCTGCCCATATTTGCTGTTCAACAGAAGCAGAGTGACTAGTCATTCATTTCATTTGCAATATGTGGGACCTTGCTGTGTGCAATTGGTCCCTGTATTTGCCTACATAATAACAGGGACTGCACTTGAAGAATAATTCACTGGTCGTGAAGTACTTCAGGACTTCCTGATGATATGAAAAGTGCAAGTTCTTTCTTTCTATTTTTGAAGACAAGTTGGTTCCATCTACACCACCAACTTGCATCCTGCTTTTGTACTCTGATTATGCACTCAGACAGTAAACAGCAGGACACAGTCAATAAAACTGAATTTGGTGAGTCTAGGAGTTCATGCAGGAAGCTAAAATGCATAGGGACATAAAACCAATGAAACAGAGGCGGAAGAGCTTGCCTTTGTCAGTCAAGGATGCAGTTTCCAAGGAGCCAAAGGTTCTGGAAAACAATGGCCTAATTGAGAGAATTGAGGCATCGAATGGGCTTTCCCTATAGTTGTGATGCAGAATAGAACAGGTGGTAACCGTGCATGTGTTGACCTTCATGAACTTAATAAGGCTATTATGGTTGATAGTCATCCACTATCTCTTATTGCAGATATTCTTTCTGAGTTAAGGGGTTTTATGATGTACTCAACACAATTTGAAAATTGTGTAGCACCAAGTTGTATTCCAAGAGGAGAATGGCGAGCTAATTGCTTTCATTAGACATGAAGAATTGTGTCGATTCTGTTGTGCGTACTATAGTTTTAGTTCTGCACCTGCAGGCTTTCAAAACAAAAAATGGCAATAATATTATATGGTTGACAAGGCGCATACTGTTACCTGGACAACATAATTGTCTATGGATAATTGTTATCTGAAGATAAGGAAAACTTGTTTGTTACATTGTTTCATATTACTGTTGCAGGACTTAGACTCAACATTTACAGTCTAGAGTGATTAAGCTATGATTCCTTGGCTGTCTCATTTCACTAGAAGGATTATAGATGATCCATCTCATATTACAACGATTGCTGATGTTGCATTGTTTGCAAATATTGTCAAACTAAGTCTTTTGTCTGTGTGATATAATAAGCTTGCAGCAAAATATAATCTGCTGATTCTATCCAAGGAAACCTTTACAGAAATAAAACATTTGACTGGAGTGATATTGATGGGAGCAGTTTTCATAAGGTCAAAGAAATGATTGCAGTAAGTTCTGTTTAATACCTATCAATTCAGTTATTGATGCTATTGTGTTCATATTCACCACCTATTGCTCCTGCAACTTATTGATACGACTACAGTTTGGGTTACTTTGGGTTACAACTCCTTTGGGTTACTCCGATATTCCTCCAAATTTATGATCTGATGTCCTACCTTCATCTTTATTGTATTGAAATCAAAGACTTTCACACAGTTTTCTACTGTTATGTATTCTCTACTGGGACCTCTGCAAGATGTCTTACTTTCCTTAGTCCTTATTTATTTTTCGGATTGTAGACTTTCAAAAGGCAGTAATTAATCAGCAGCCTTATAATTTCAATCAGTTAAATTCTACTGTTCATCCTGTACTGTGATATTGGTCATCACTACATTATCCTGTTATGTTACTCACTCATGTTTTAAGAGGATGGGCTTGAACATACAATTACATCTGATTTCTGGCTATGAACTATGTAGAAAGGAAATACTTTACCATGGAAAACATACTTGTGCATGTGCTGCAGAAATGTATTGCATATTGCTGAGGCTTAGAAAATGCATCTTATTAAATGATTACTAAGCTTCAATAGATCAGTTACAATAATCCTGAAATAAGAGAATAAGATGAAGCTGAAAAATGGTGCATGTGACAGATGCCAGGTTAATAAATCAATTGAGCAACAGGCTGAACATTAACAGTTCAGGAGGAAAGTGAAAAAAATGAAATAAGACGATTAAAGAGAGATGATGCAAAAGATGGTGAAAGAGGACATAGTTGACACACTGGATTGTCTAAAACTTGATAAAGATTTGTTACTAGAAAAGACGGCTATAATTTTTGTGGAATGTCATCAGGTCCAGATGGCATGATTTCGAGGATGCTGTAAAGTTACTGGTCATAATGTTCCAATCCTTCCAATCTACACATGGGTGGCATCAGTGCACAGGAGAATTAAAAATGTTACATTGTTCTTCAAAAGGACTATCAGGCTAAACCCAGCTGTTAATAAGAAAATCAATTAAACCCCAATAGTGGGAAAGCTTTTCTTGTGACAATCCATGACAAAATTATTAATCACTTGGAAACATGGGAATTAATTAAGGAAAATCCACATGGATTGGTTAAAGGCAAATTGTGTTTATCTAGTTGACTGAATTTTGTGATGAGGCAACAACAGGAGTTAATGAGGAAAAGTGATTGATATACAATGGTATCTGAGGATTTCCAAAAGATGTTTGATAAAGTGCCATTCAAAAGGCTTACTAACAACCTGTGGAATGAAAGGAATAGTGTCAGCATGGGTATGAAATTAATTAAGTGACTGAAAGCAAAGAAAGCTGATAAACAGCTGTTTTCTGAACTAGAGGAATGTATTTAGCAAGGTTACCGAGGTGCTCATAGACTGACTTAGATTTGGATTACAAGACACTGTGTGGAAAGATGATTATGAATAGATTGGAGAAACTGAGGTCATTTGCCTCAGAGAAGAGAAGGTTCAGACAAGATTCAATAGGGATGTTCAAAATCATGAAGGCTGGAAACGGAAATAAATTGTTCCTATTTATAGGAAAAAAGTAAGAATTAGAGGATGTAAGGTGGTTAGCAAAAGAACCAATGGTGACATGAGGAGGAAGTGATTTCAGTAGTAAGTGATTGTGATCTGGAATGCACTCTCTCTAAGTGTGATGGAAGCAGATTCAATTGTAGCTTTCAAAAGTAATTGGATAAACCACTGAAGGGAAATAATTTGCAGGACTTTGGATGAAGAGTGATAGAGTGGGACTTGTTTTGTCTTTAGTTCAGTGTGACCTGTTTCTCTTAAATTATTTTGCAGTCGTCTAGTTGTATTTTAACACAAGCTTTATTTACATACAAACACTTCATGACATATTGATCTACATTAGCTGAGGGTAGCCCCTGAATGAAATCTCTCTCCAGTTCTCCCTCTTAATCATTTGATATTACAGCATCATTCTATCATGACCCTATAGACTCATGCTTTAAAATCATTACACCACAACTCTCCTCACCTTTTGTTCCCATTATTTACAAAACTCATCGCCCATCCAGAATTTCAATCAACAGAGGTCTCTGTAACGATTTGACAATTCATCCTGATCTTGTTTGGATTTGCTTCTGAAGTTGATGATCTGGTGCACTCTCCCTTTGCTTTGCTTGAGTGCTCATTCCTTGGATCTGTGTAGAGGTTTCAGTAGTTCATCTGTCTTCTACAGAATCATAGTAATATGGCCACAGGGTCATAGTCATACATTATGGAAGCAGACCTTTTGGTCTAACTTGTCCATGTCGACCATTTCCTAAGCTAACCTAGACCCATTTGCCTGCATTTGGCACATATCCCTCCAAATATTTCCTATTCGTATTCTTATCCACATGTCTTTTAAACATTGTAACTGTACCTGCATCCATCACTTGCTCTGACAGTTCATTCTACAGACTAACTATTCTCTAGGTAAAATAATTGCCCCTCATGTCCTTTTCAAATCTTTCTCCTCTCACCTTAAATATATATCCCCTTGTTTGACCTCCCTCACCTAAGGGAAAAGATTTTTGCTATTCTCCTTACTATGCTCCTCATAACTTTACAAGCCTCTATAAGGTCATCCCTCAACCTCCTGTACTTAAGTGAAAAGAATCCCAGCCTATCGAGCCTGTTTTTATAACTCAACCCTCAATTCCTGGCAATATCCTGGTAAATCTTTTCCGAACCCTTTCCAGTTTAATAATATCCTTCCTATAACAGTGTGACCAGAACTGCACACAGTACTCGAAAAGTGGCCTGAACAATACCTTGTATAACCTCAACATGATATTCCAACTCCTATAATCAAAGTCTGAGCAATGAAGGCAAGCATGGTAAATGCCTTCTTAACCACCCTGTCTACCTGTGACGTAAATTTCAAATAACATTTTATCTGAAGCTCTAAGTCTCTCTGTTCAACAACACTACCCAAGACCCTATCACTAACTGAGTAAGTCCTCCTCTTGTTTGTTTTATCAAAATGCAACACCTCACATTTATCCAAATTAAACTCCATCTACAACTCCTGAGCCCTTTGACCTAACTGATCAAGATTTCCTTGTGCTCTTAGATAACCTTCTTCACTGTCTAATGTACCACCAATGTGCTTCTATGGTTCTCGGGGAAAAGATACCAAGTCTCTTTGATTTTTACTTACAATGGCTTTTTGGTATTTCCACTAGATATGATCTTGGCTGTCCTGTTTTTTTCAACAATTCTTTCTTGTTGCTTGTCTCAAATCCATGCTCCCTTTCCTGGCTGAAGACTTGACAATTCCCTTGCTTGATGAAGATGATTGAAGTTCCCAGTCTGTGTCTTTCTCTGAAATTCTTCATCATGTCACACTCTTTCAGGGTCTTCCAAGATATCCTGCAGTTTTAACATTTTGGACAGTTATGGAAGTTGTGTTCACAACCTTCTTCCCATGAGTACTTCTGTTAGTGACAGTCTATATTGTATTAATGATAAGGTATAATTTGATAGAATTGAATCAATATTTATTTTTATCCTCAGGAGTTCCCTTACGATTCTAACTTTTCATTCCGCGTCAGAATTCATATCCAGGTAACGAAGTAAACTTGTTGTATTAATGATTTCATATTCCCTTGCAAATTTTCAATAAATTTTCATTTGAAAACTGTGATCTGTTATCAGATGCTATTGTACCAGGAATGCTGTGGGTCATATAAATTTGTTACAATGACTTTATCACCATTGCTGATGGAAGACTATGTAAACAATTTATTTCTATCCATCTTGAATAACAGTCAATAATAGGATACTATCTTTTCCTTCAAACTCCAGCAAGTCTTTCCCAAAGTCTTCATGGAAGCATTCATGACAATAAATGTCCTTTTCATTTCTGACAGTTGATTGTGCAAATTCTGCATTTTTTAATTTGATTAATTAATTCCTGGACATCAAACAGTATGTTGAGCTCTTGCTCTGCATTTTGATATTCCTAGGTTACCTTGATGAAATTGTTAAAGCATATCACTTTGAATACTCCAGGTATTACCAATCTATAATTAAGAATTAACAAATTATAAATATAATTTTATAATTATTGTCAATATTTGTATGTCTATTTATATTTCTTAAAATTGGAGGATATCTCTGTTGCTTGAATTACTGCCTCAATATTAGGCTATGAGGGGTGCGTGTGGATAATCCTTCTTGATAATTCATTCTAATCTATAAGCATTCATTGCCTCTGCCTGAAGCTTCTCTGATTTGCTACACTTTTTCTGTGATGTCAGTGTCTTTCCTGTTACTGAGGATGGAAAGATGTCTACTTGTGCTATCAACCCAAGTCTTGCTTCAGAGCCTCTCTCACTGGTATTCCAGTCAATGTAACAAACATTGTTTGATATTCTTTGACATACTCAGTGGTTAAGTCATATCTCATTAAATACCATCTAAAATGTTGAATATCAAATGGCATTTTCATGATCTCTTTCGCATTGAAAAGAGAAATGGGTGCTGAGTCATCTGTTTTGAGCTTAAATCTCGTCCCCATGACATGAATCCAAACATTTCTCATACACTCACATTGATGCTAGGGCTTCTTTTTCAGTTGTGGCATTTTTTTTTCAGTTTCCATTGAAGACCTTGAAGCACTGGTCTTTTTTTACCATCACACTGGACTTCTAACAATATTACCCCAAATCCTGTGGATGATGTACCTGCTACTATTATTGTCAATAATTGTGGTTTGTAATGGGCTAGTAACTCTGAGGATGGGAATAAATTCTTACTTTTGTCAAAAAATTTCTTTGATCAGCACGGCGGCCGGTTACCAACACCTTGGGAATGAATTTCCTTTCTTGATTGACATTGCTAGAAATCTTTCCAACTCTCTTCTTGAGTTGAGAAAATTCTGAGTGCTTTTATTTTCTGAAGATCAACCTTTATACCTGTGCCTTTCATTATTTGATTTGAGGAGTGGGTTTTCCAAATTACATAAATTGTTTAGTGTTAGGACTGCCTCTACAAAATTTTAAGCAGAAAACTTCAACTATAATGTTCCTTCCTTGTTTAACAATCTTTGAAGATACCACCCAAATGGTTTGGTATTACTTCCTTCCCTCAGGGTACAATTGAACATGATACTCATGAATATTTCCGGGCCTCTGCTATTCCAAATGACAGTCAATGAAAGTAGTGTCAGCCAAAGAGCTTGATAAAAGCGAACAATTTTGATTCCTGATACCTGTTAGAATTCAGTGTTTGTGACTAATTTATTGAAGTGTTCTTTTTGCCAACTACGTGAAGGTATCATCAACTGATGACATTGGATGACTTTTTCTCTCTAAAGCTTAAGCTGTGTCAGGTTGACATAGATTGCAATATTCCCAATTAATTTACTGATAATGCTTCACTTAGTGGATACTGTAGTTGATGAAATTATCCCTAATGATGTACTTTTAAAATGTATGCTGTCACATTGTCTATTAGTGGGTTTGACACCTTTCTTAGAGTATAAACTCAAATTGGTGGTGGCTTTTGGCTACAATGTTATGTAGCGCTCATTTTTCAGCTCATCCAGTCCTCAAAATAATTTAGGAAATCCTTCTCTAAATTCTGCACTGCCAGCTTTAGCAACTTCATCGACCTTAATGATCAGCTGCAATCTTTCGCTGCTGTGAATAAGACTTCTTGTTTCTGCAAGTATACACTTTAGAAACACCATATGAGTAGTGTTTAACCATAACCTATCCGAAGAATAAAATAAATAACTTGCATTTATCAAGTGCCATTCATGATCTCAGGGTGTCTTAAGAGTTCATGGCCAATGAAGCAGTCTTGTAATAAAGTCACGGGCATAACATTGGTAAATGCAGCAGCTAGATCTTGTGAACAGCAAAGAGGCAAATGAACAATTTAAATGCTTTAGCAATGTTGGTTGAGTGATAAATCTTGGCCAGAACACAGAGAAAGCACATTGAGGATGTCCTCCTTTGTGTTGTGTGGCACGATCACTGTGCTAAATGGGACAGACTTAGAACAGTAACTGAAAATTGGGCATCCTTGTGGCACTGTGGGTTGTTGGCAGCAGAATAACAGTATACAACCGCAATCTGTAACCTCATGGCCCAGCATATCCCCCACTCTACTAATTACTATCAAGCCAGGTAATGAACCATGGTTAAATAAAGAGTACATGAGGGAATGCCAGGACTAGCAGCAGGCATATTTAAAAAATGAGGTGTCAACCTGGTGAAGCTGCAATATAGGACTAACTGCATGCCGAACAGTGGAAGAAGCAACATGGAACAGACAGGGCTAAACAATCCCACAACCAATGTATCAGATCCAAGCTCTGCAGTCCTGCCACATCCAGTCATGGACCATTAATGGTGGTGGACAATGTAAAAAAACACTACAAAAGAAATCCCCATTGTTAATGATGAAGGAGACCACCAGATCAGCCCAAAAACAAGGCTGAAGTACTTGCATCTATGTACAGCTGTAGGTGTCAAGTGGGTGATCCATTCTGGCCTTTTCTGGAGTTCTCAGAATCATAAATGCCCATCTTAAGGCGTTTGATTCATTCCATGTAATATCAAGAAATAGCTGATGGCATTGGAAATTGTAAAGACTGTGATACCTTTGGGCAATAATACTGAAGACTTGAGCTCCCAAATTAGCTTTGCCTCTAGCTAAGCTGTTGTAGTCCAACTACAACGCTGTCATCTACCTGAAAATGTACAAAGTTGTTTAGGCATGTCCTGTGCAGAAAGAGCAGAACAAATCCAATCTGGCCAATTACTACCCTATCAATCTACACTCAGCCATCAGTAATGTGATGGAAAAGGCCATCAATAGTGCTCTAAATTGACACTTGCAAAGGATGAACCTGTTCATTGACACAGTTTGGATTCTATCAGAGCCAATCTGCTCCTGACCTCATTATAGCCTTGATGTAAAAATGGACAAAAGAGCTGAACTCCGGAGGGAAGGTGAGACTTTGGCCTGGGCATCAAGACACTATTTGACTGAATGAGGCATCAAGGAGGCCTAGCAAAACTGAAGCCATTAGGAATCAGGGGAAAACTCTCCATTGGTTGCAGTTGTACCTGGCGCAAAGTAGATGGTTGTTGTTGTTGGGTGTCAATGATCTCAGCTCCAAGACATCTTGGCAGGAGTTTGTTAGAGTAATGGCTGAAGTTGCTTCATCAGTGACCTTTTCTTCAACATAAGTCAGAATGGGGACGTTCACTAATGATTACACCATGTTCAGCAAAAATCACAACACCTTAGATACCAAAGCTGTCCACTTCCAAATGCAAATATGAGACTGTTAAAACTGTTGTCTGTGAATGATAGAATCATAGAATTCCTACCATGTGGAAGCATGTTGTTCAGCCCATTGAGTCTATGCCAACCCTGTGAAGAGCATCCCCGCCGAGACCCATGCTTCCCGCCCAATGCCTGTAACCCTGCATTTCCCATCTAGCCTGCACATCCCTAGACACTATAGGCAGTTTAGCATGGCTAATCCATCTAATCTGCACACCTTTGGACTGTGCTATCCATAAGACATGTTTCACAAGTATGCTGTACCTTTTTCATCACTAACTTAATACATTGTCAACTAAGTACATAACTACATCACACATGAGATGAATGATAATCAACATTTTCTGATAAATCTTCAAGACATATATTGTCTCTGCCATAACATTGTGAGCATGATGATCATTCAAAGCGGTGATATAATGGTGGATTGGAAAATACTTTCTTCCTGCAGGCAGAACATTAGAAAATTCAGACAACCTAACACCAGAAATTGCATCTCTGTACAGAAATCACACTTGATCAGCCAGCCATGATGACATAATGGGTGTAGACACTGTTTTGTATAGCACTATGTTATGCAAGCCAGGAGCTCACAAGTTCAAAAAGCAATCAGTACTTGGCCTTTCCCTAATAAATGGGGAGGTGATGGCCGAGTGGTATTATCACTGGACTGTTAATCCAGAGACCCAGATAACATTCTACAGCAGACAGTGGAATTTGAATTCAATAAAATGTCTAGAATTATGAATCTAATGATGACCATGAATCCATTGTTGCTTGTTTGGAAAAACCCATCTGGTTCACTCATGTCCTTTAGGGAAGGAAACTGCCATCCTTACCTGGTCTGGCCTATATGTGACACAGCAATGTGGTGGACTCTTAATTGCCCTCTGGGCACTTAGGGATGGGCACTAAATGCTGTCTGGCCAGCAACGCCTCATCCGTTTAATGAATAAAGGAAAAAAATCTGTTGTTGTTGTATTGGGTCTAGGTGGATGTACGCAGTACAATACTCTAGATTTTAATAAGCCCAAAGACTTTTCAAAGTAACTATTTATTTCACACTAATCATGTACTTTCTGACCAAGGGTGATGTCTGGACTGCTGCGTCTCTCTTCAGAGTCTCTCCATCATCAAGTGATCTATTACATCATCATTAACATAACTTTCTTTGTACATGCTCAATATTGAACATTTCAGTCTACAAGACAAACCTCAAGGACTAAACAAATCCAAAAATGAGATCCTCAACATTATCCACTAACTCTTGCAGGATGACCATATATATTGACACCAAGCTAAAAATTGTCCCATGATCCTTGACATGATCAGTGTACACACTTCTTGTGTGAGATACCTGAAGGCTGCCGAAATCCACTGAATCCTACACCAGCAACATTCCACATCTTCAACAGAAAACTGGAGAAGGTTGGTAAAAATTGATATTAGCAAGTACTGATTCATACCAACAGTCCAAAACCACCAATTTTCACACGCAACAAAATTTGTAAAATAAAAATAATTGAAACTAAACATTATACATCTTATATAATCTAACCTTATACTAAATGACTAGATTCCTACTTTATTGGGACTATATCCATGCTTTACATCCTATCACCAAACAGTCCCAACTGCTGCGACAGCCTGTCTGACATCTTCCAAGGGAGTGTGAAGGAAGCTGCCTCTCGAATGTTTCAAGGACAGTCTATAATGGATTTTCCAACCATAGATAATAATTATTTTTAACTTGTGTTCATGGGCATTACCAACAGAATCTCACTCAGCAAAATAATTTGACTCAGGACACCAAATTTTGGTGACATCAGAATGTTACAAATCATGTACTGTCTCCGTATAACCAGTCTGGAATGCTAATACCAAGCTGTACTTTGCCTTTTATAACATCTCCCTAATTATCTTTAACTTTAGGAAGAGTATGATATTCGAAAGAAAAAGTGGTGCAGGAGTCTATAGTGATCTGGGAGAGAAATATTTTTGCACGTGCAGTTTTGGGTTTTTGCTCAATTTATGTCATGTGTCACCAGGATCATCTCCCTAATAATCAAATTTCTGCTAACCTTTGTTCTCAGCTAATCAGCTATTCATTCCCTGCTGGAATATCCATGTTGCTGGTCATCTGGAGTAACTGCAATGTTACAGGGGCAAGGAGCTCCTGTGAGACTCAGTTGACACTCAACTACGTTGGACTCAATGGTTATTAACTGCAATAACATCAGTATCTGTTGTCACAGCAACATTAAGCGGACCATTTCCCACACAACTGCAAATGCAGTCAATGGTGTCATAGTGACATCCTGCCTGGTTCAATTATGGAATTTTTTCTCTAATCCTTTAAAGATAAAATAGAAAATAAATGTTGGAGTACTAAAAGAGAAATTGAATTACGTTTAACAATGAATGAAGGAAGTCAGAAAGTGATTTAAAAATCAATAACAAACAGACCTGTGATTGACCTTGCAGTTGTTTACTGGCAAAGAGGGATCTGGATCTCTACTCCATCTTAGATTTTCAATTTAAAACCTTAGAATGAGTTGGTGGTTAGCACTGCTGCATCACAGCGCCAGTAACCTGGGTTCGATTCCACCCCCGGGTGACTGCCTGTGTGGAGTTTGAACATTTGCCCCATGTCTGCATGGGTTTCCTCCAGGTGCTTTGGTTTCCTCCCACAGTTCAAAGATGCACAGGTTGGGTGGATTGACCATGCTAAAAGCAGTGTTATGGTGAGAGGGTCGATTTAATTGGGATATTCTTCAGAGGGTCAGGACAGACTTGATGGGCCAAGTTGCTTTTTTATACTGTAGGTATTCTATGATTCTAATTAAAGCATGTTTTGAATGCATTTGTTAAAGAAAATATCTCTCTTGTGCTCAAAACTTGAGGTTGTGAGCCACAATATGTACCAACTGACCTAGTTGAGCTTTGAAGGAATTCTCCTTATGTTGTCTCTCCAACTTGCTAACTGAATTTGTACAGCTTTGAATGGTCTGTGGTGGTCATGCAAATTAACTATTTACCATTAGGTGCCTTTATATTAGCAGGTTAGTACTCAGAAAGTGGTGAAAAAATACCTAATCTTTTATTCTTATCGTGCCCACATTAATTTGTCCACAGGATGGTCTGTGAATTGCAAATTTCCATACAACTCATTTAGACTATTTTAGTATTTAAAAATAACCAGCAGCAAAACCCCTGTGTTAAACTAGAAAAAGTTCAGTTATTGCAAATCTATTGCTGAAATTTACAAGAGTAAAATGTGACATAGTTTGTCCAGGTTAAATACAGGTACAAAGATTAATACAGGTATAGACAAAGGATACCTATAAAGATGCAAGCCAGATCAGTCTGTTATCTTTGCAGGTCTATTAATTCCTTCAACGTTTTCTCTGTCTGAGGTGAAGGGTTGAAAAACCAGAACTCAGCAGCCACAATAGCCTATCTAGTTGAGTAGTTGGAGATTGCTAATAGCTGAGCAGAGGTAGACTGAGAAAACAGGTTCTGGAAGAGAGTGAAGTCCCCATTATTTTGCTTTTACAACAATGCAGATTGTGGTCCTTGCTAGCCTGATATAGTATAGCAGTAGTTATCTGGTTTGCCTTTCTTTCTGTCTCTCTGTGTCTCTCTGATGGTGTCTCTCAGAGATTTTCTTGAGTTCTGCTTAAGCTGGTATATTACAGCCTGTCTTGTGCAGATTAAAAACGTTATGTTAACTTTGATGAATTATTGTTCTACAAGCAAAGTTTTCATTGATAGAATGTGTGCATTATTGCTTGGGCCAGCATTTGTTGCCAAACCCTAGTTACCCTTGAGAAGGTGGTGAGCAGTCTTCTTGAACTGCTACAGTCCATTTGTTGTAGGGACACTCCCAAAGCCATTTAAGAAGGAATTCCAAGATTTTGACCCAGCGACACTGAAATAACTGTAGATATATTTCCACATCAGGATGGTGAGTGTCTTGGAGGGGAACTTGCAGGTGCTGGTGTTCCCATGTATTTGCTGCACTTGTCCTTCTGGATGACAATGATTGTGGGTTTGGAAGGTGCTATCTGAGGGGCCTTGGTGAATTTCTTCAATGCATCCTGCAGTTGGCACATACAGCTGTTAGTGACCGTCAGTGGTGGAGGGACTAAATATTTGTAGGAGTGATGTTAATCAAGTGAACTGCTTAATCCTCAATGATGTCTAGCTTCTTGAGTGTTGTTGAATCTGCGCTCATCCAGGCAAGTGGAGAACAGGCCTTCTCACTCCTGCTTTATGGATTGTGGATCATGTTCAGGCTTTGGGAAATCAGTGGGTGAATTACTCTTGGCAGGATTGCTCGCCTCCGACTTGCTCTGTAATCATAGCATTTATATGGGTTGTCCAGTTCAGTGTTTGGTCAGTGGTAATGCCCAGAATGTCATTACAGGATGTTCAGCAATTTTAATGCCATTGAATATCAAGAGATGCTGGTTAAATTCTCTCTTGTTGCTGATGGTTGTTGTTTGACTATTGTGTGTTGCTGGAAGTACTTGCCACTTGTAGCTTGGATATTGTCCAGGTCTTGCTGCATTTGGATATGGACTGCTTCAATATTTGAGGAATCGTGAATGGTGTTGAACATTGTGTAATTGTCAGCCAACATCCTCATTTCAGACCCTATGATGGAGGGAAAGTCATTCATGAAGCAGCTGAAGATGGTTGGTCCGAGGACACTACCCTGAAAAATAGGGGGCTCTTATGGTGCAATGGATAGTATCCCTAGTCCTGAGACAGATGGCTCGGGTTCAGATATAACCTGCTCAAGAGATGTGCAGTAACATCTTGGGACAGGTTGATTAAAAGTACCTTGCTATCCTGAGGAAACTTCTCCTGGCATCAAGGAGCTGTAATGACTGACCTTCAATAAACACAATCGTTTTGTTTTCTGCTATGCAGCAGAGAATATTCCCATTGACTCTAATTTTGTTAGGGCTCATATCTTCAAATAAGGAATCCACATTACTGTCTTTGCAATCCTTGTTGTTTGATTAGTACCTTGTGATAAACAGAAGAACATAACATGGTGGAAATAGAGGATGAACACAGCAGGCCAAGCAGCATCATAGGAGCAGGAAAGCTTGACGTTTCGGGCCTAGACCCTTCATCAGAAATGGGGGAGGGGAAGAAGGCTCTGAAATAAATAAGGTGAGAGGGGAGGCGGATAGAAGATGGAGAGAGGAGAGGATAGGTGGAGAGGAGACAGACATGTCAAAGATGCGGGGATGGAGCCAGTAAAGGTGAGTGTAGGTGGGGAGGTAGAGAGGAGGTAGGTCAGTCCAGGGAGGACGGACAGGTCAAGGGGGCGGGATGAGGTTAGTAGGTAGGAGATGGGGGTGTGGCTTGAGGTGGGAGGAGGGGATAGGTGAGAGGAAGAACAGGTTAGTGGGGGGGGGGAGAAGAGCTGGACTAGATTTGGGATGCCGTAGGGAGACGGGAGATTTTGAAGCTTGTGAAATCCACATTGATACCATTGGGCTGCAGGGTTCCCAAGGTGAATATGAGTTCCTGTTCCTGCAGCCTTCGGGTGGCATCACTGTGGCACTGCAGGAGGCCCAGGATGGACATGTCGTCCGAGGAATGGGAGGGGGAGATGAAATGGTTCGCGAATGGGAGGTGAAATTGTTTGTTGTGAACTGAGCGCAGATGTTCTGCAAAGCGGTCCCCATGCCTCCGCTTGGTTTCCCAGATGTAGAGGAGGCCACAACGGGTACAGCGGATGCAGTATACCACATTGGCAGATGTGCAGGTGAACATGTGCTTGATGTGGAAAGTCTTCTTGGGGCCTGGGATTGGGGTGAGGGAGGAGGTGTGGGGGCAGGTGTAGCACTTCCTGCGGTTGCAGGGGAAAGTGCCAGGTGTGGTGGGGCTGGAGGGGAGTGTGGAGCAGACAAGGGAGTCACGGAGAGAGTGGTCCCTCCGGAAAGCAGACAAGGGTGGGGAGGGAAAAATGTCTTTGGTGGTGGGGTCGGATTGCAGATGGCGGAAGTGTCGGAGGATGATGCGTTGGATCCGGAGGTTGGTGGGGTGGTACGTAAGGATGAGGGGGATTCTTTTTTGGTTGTTATTGCGGGGACGGGGTGTGAGGGATGAGTTGCGGGAAATGTGGGAGACACGGTCGAGGGCGCTGTCGACCACTGCGAGGGGGAAGTTGTGGCCTTGAAGAACGAGAACATCTGAGAAGTACTGGAGTGGAATCCCTCATCCTGGGAGCAGATGCGGCGGAGGCGAAGATATTGGGAAAAGGGGATGGCATTTTTGCAGGAAGGTGGGTGGGAGGAGGTGTATTCTAGGTCTCTGTGGGAGTCTGTGGGCTTGAAATGGATATCGGTTTCTAGGTGGTTACCCGAGATGGAGACAGAGAGGTCAGGAAGGAGAGAGAAGTGTTGTAGATGGTCCAGGTGAACTTCAGGTTGGGGTGGAAGGTGTTGGTGAAGTGGATGAACTGTTTGAGCTCCTCGTGGGAGCATGAGGCGGCACTGATACAGTCATCAATGTAACGGAGGAAGAGATGGGGTTTAAGGCAGTGTAGCTACAGAAGAGGGATTGTTCCACATAACCTACAAAGAGGCAGGCATAGCTTGGGCCCATGTGGGTACCCATGGCCACCCCCTTTGTCTGTAGGAAGTGGGAGGAATTGAAAGAGAAGTTGTTGAGGGTGAGGATGAGTTCGGCTGAGCGGATGAAGGTGTCAGTGGAGGGGGACTGGTCAGGTCTGCGGGACAGGAAGAAGCGGAGGGCCTTTAGGCCATCTGCATGGGGAATGCAGGTGTATAGGGACTGGACGTCATAGTAAAAATGAGGTGTTGGGGACCGGGGAGAAAATGGAGAGCACCAAACCATCATCTCCCAAACCATCCACAACCTCATCACCTCAGGTGACCTCCCACCCAATCATTCCCCAACTCCGCACCACCCGCTTCTATCTCCTTCCCAAAATCCACAAACCTGAATGCCCTGGTCGACCCATTGTCTCCGCCTCCTCCTGCCCCACCGAACTTATCTCCACCTAACTCGACTCCATTTTCTCCCCCTTGGTCCAGGAACTCCCTACCTATGTCCATGACACTACCCACGCCCTCCACCTCCTCCAGAACTTCCAATGCCCCTGTCCCCAACACCCCATTTTTACCGTGGACGTCCAGTCCCTATACACCTGCATTCCCCATGCAGATGGCCTGAAGGCCCTCCACTTCTTCCTGTCCCGCAGACCCGACCAGTCCCCCTCCACTGACACCCTTATCCGCTTAGCCGATCTCGTCTTCACCCTCAACAAATTCTCTTTCAATTACTTCCACTTCCTACAGACAAAGGGGGTGGCCATGGGTACCCGCATGGTCCCAAGCTATGCCTGCCTCTTTGTAGGTTATGTGGAACAATCCCTCTTCCGTACCTACACTGGCCCTAAACCCCACCTCTTCCTCCGTTACATTGATGACTGTATCGGCGCCTCCTCATGCACCCATGAGGAGCTCGAACAGTTCATCCACTTCACCAACACCTTCCATCCCAACCTTAAGTTCACCTGGACCATCTCTAACACGTCTCTCACCTTCCTGGACCTCTCTGTCTCCATCTCGGGTGACCACCTAGAAACCGATATCCATTTCAAGCCCACCGACTCCCACAGCTACTTAGAATGCACCTCCTCCCACCCACCTTCCTGCAAAAATGCCATCCCCTATTTCTAATTCCTTCGCCTCCGCCGCATCTGCTCCCAGGATGAGGGATTCCACTCCAGTACATCTCAGATGTTCTCGTTCTTCAAGGACCGCAACTTCCCCCCCCGCAGTGGTCGACAACACCCTCGACCGTGTCTCCCACATTCCCCGCAACTCATCCCTCACACCCTGTCCCTGCAATAACAACCAAAAAAGAATCCCCCTCATCCTCACGTACCACCCCACCAACCTCCAGATCCAACGCATCATTCTCCGACACTTCCGCCATCTGCAATCCGACCCCACCACCAAAGACATTTTTCCCTCCCTACCCTTGTCTGCTTTCCGGAGGGACCACTCAATCCGTGACTCCCTTGTCCGCTCCACACTCCCCTCCAGCCCCACCACACCCGGCACTTTCCCCTGCAAACGCAGGAAGTGCTACACCTGCCCCCACACCTCCTCCCTCACCCCCATCCCAGGCCCCAAGAAGACTTTCCACATCAAGCACATGTTCACCTGCACATCTGCCAATGTGGTATGCTGCATCCGCTGTACCCGTTGTGGCCTCCTCTACATCTGGGAAACCAAGCGGAGGCTTGGGGACCGCTTTGCAGAACACGTGCGCTCGGTTCGCAACAAACAATTGCACCTCCCAGTCGCGAACCATTTCAACTCCCCCTCCCATTCCTCAGATGACATGTCCATCCTGGGCCTCCTGCAGTGCCACAATGATGCCACCCGAAGGCTGGAGGAACAGCAACTCATACTCAGCCTGGGAACCCTGCAGCCCAATGGTATCAATGTGGATTTCACAAGCTTCAAAATCTCCCGTCTCCCTACCGCATCCCAAAACTAGCCCAGCTCGTTCTCCCCCACAACCTGTTCTTCCTCTCACCTATCCCCTCCTCCCACCTCAAGCCGCACCCCTATCTCCGACCTACTAACCTCATCCCGCCCCCTTGACCAGTCCGTCCTCCCTGGACTGACCTATCTCCTCCCTACCTCCCCACCTACACTCACCTTTACTGGCTCCATCTCCACCTCTTTGACTTGTCTGTTTCCTCTCCACCTATCCTCTCCTCTATCCATCCTCTATCCGCCACCCCCTCTCTCCCTATTTATTTCAGAACCCTCTTCTCCTCCCCCATTTCTGATGAAGGGTTTAGGCCTGAAACGTCAAGCTTTCCTGCTCCTATGACGCTGCTTGGCCTGCTGTGTTCATCCAGCTCCACACCTTGTTATCTCGGATTCTCCAGCATCTGCATTTCCATTATCTCTAACATGGTGGAAGTGGTGTTTTTGAAGATCCACTGTGAAATGTACAAGCCTTAACCCTTTCACACACAACAGAAGAGCTGGTGTCGAAAAGCATTGAACCGTGGAGGTGATTCTGCAGAATGTAGATATCCTACACATAGCCCTTACATCCTTGGACATGACACTTTGCTCCACCAGGCAGAATGGACCTCTGTAAGATTGCTGATCTGGGAAAGAGTGTGTAGTCTGAATCTATCTGCTGTGAAGGTTTGTGTAGGAATAGTCACTAAATAGTTGGTTCCTCATGTGTAGAACTAGGCATAGTCCCATAGACAGGAGACTCCACTATTGCTGCAGGGCACTTTTTCAGGAGTTCGGGGTCGGGTGGGAAACAGGTCGTGGTAATTAAACACTTGAGACTGGAATAAGAAATGAAGCCACCAGCAACCGCACCTAACAGTAGACCACTTTTTGTTTTTATTGTTAAATTTACCATTGAAGCATGCAGTCATTTTTGAGTCAGGATTGGTAGACGATTCAGATAACTCAGCAATGCAGCAACAGCACCACTATTGCAATAAAATAATAAACTGTGGCTGGTAGTATTACTTCAAGTCAAGGAATCATGAGAAATCAAGCCCTGAAGGACCTTGAATGTTGAACATTTGATGCTTTTGCAGATTTTACTACAAATACCGCAAAAAACGCCACAGGTTGACAATTAAATTTCGAACACTTAATTGGAGAGCAGTAGACCTACTCTTTGAGTTCACTCTGTTCAAATAACAACTACAGTCCTATTTTCTGGACTTGGATTGTTCTGAACTGGATAAAAAAGTTACCAGAGTTAAAATAGTTACAGGCAATTAAGGACTTCACAGACTGAACACTTCAAGTCCGTCAGATAATAGCCTTAAAATCCACATAAAATATACTCAACATCCTAAGATCAACCAAGTGTGAAACTCAACTTCTGATTACTCCATCTTGTGATTCATGTCCTTCAGAGAAGTGATGAGGACCGATGACCACTTTATAGACTGGTTCAGAGACAAGGGTGTGATTACAATTTCACAAAGGAGTTCGCTTACACAATAATAGGGATTGTGATAGCATTTGCGTTCATAAAAGCATTGCAAGGAGTTCTTTGATTAATCCAAAGGTTACAGTGTGGAATCACTACTACAAAATGAACACAGACTGAAAGTAATACTGCTGTAGACAGTCTACAGGCTATGCATAATTTGTCCACCATTGGCACAATAGCCAATGTAGGCAAGTATGATAAACAAGGAGCCTCACACACACATTAAAGGTTTGGCTGGCTTTCAATGATGCCTGCAAGGCATGTGGCACCAGAGGACGCTTAAAGCTCCAATGTGGAAAGCAAAGGCCAAAACTAATGGTTTTGCATCATCTGAAATCACAAGTAAAGGCCAAAAAGATGCAGCATTCTAACTAACCAAGAGAGTGTTGCAAACTTTCTCAAAAGAAGATCCACAAGGTAACCATTCAAGGATGTGGGGTAGCCCACTTAGGACTGAAGTGAGGAGAAATTTGTTTACCCAGAGAGTGGTGAGCCTGTGTCAGTCACTGCCATAAAAAATGGTTGAGGCCAAATCATTGAATACTTTTAAGAAGGAGATTGATATAGTTCTTGGGGTTAATGGGATCCAATGGTATGTGGAGAAAGGGGGAACAGGGCACTGAATCTGATGATCAGGCATGATCATGTTGAATGGTGAAGCTGGCTTGAAGGGCTGAAATGCCTACTCCTGCTCCTATTTTCTATGGCGTAAGATCAGATGATGAGGATGACCAGCCTATCTATACGCAAAGTGAGCAAACATTGATTGTGGTGAACACCAAAGAATGCAGTGGTACCATCAGAAATCTTCACCATTTTCTGAACTACCTATCTAAAGAAGCAAGGGGAGCATAAATTTTGTGTAACTGGAGACTGGTGTAGGTTCAAACAGTATTTCACTTTGCAGACTCTTAAGAATGTTCTCATAGAATTGGCAATGATGGGTCAACCATCCACTGCCAAATTTATCATGTACAATGGCTTAGAAATTTTGTCCTGGTTTACATTACACTTGGGTGTCACTGCAACAAATTGCTTTATTTAATCATCCAGTGACTGCAGTCTCCCACTGGGACTGGTGTGCATTGACCTGTCCTTGGTCAGCATGCATGGAATCATAAAGACAACACTGAGGATCAGAGATCAACAAGGAACTTCATTACTTGAAGACTCCAACTCTTGCCTTAATCTCCATTTGTTTTGCCCAGAGCTATAACTCTGTGAAATGAGGGTGGATTGTACAATCTGAGACCCTGTGTTACATTTAATTTCTTTTGATGTCATTCACATTAAATGTCGATTGAGGTGATGTTAGTGATTAACAGCAGAATGATGATGCCATGAGGAAGAAGTCTCATAAATGAAAGTGAACTCTTCCATTGGATCATTCAAATGCACTAATGGAAAATTTGAGAATTTTTCTGCTTGAAAGCATTTCAAATCTTTATTCTGGGAAAATTTTTACTTTTTTCAGTAGAATGTGCATGTACAGAGGAAGGGCTATTCATTACACAACAGTTCGAACTTCTGTTTTGTGTGACTGGCATCAATGCAACACCTAAAATCTCGTTCTCATCACTTTCCCGATACTAGTGTCAGACAGAGTGATGATACTGTACTAGACATTCACAAAGAAGACAGAATTCCCATGAATTTGAGAAGATTGTAGTGATGAATTTTCCAAGTAAGTGTGCACAGGAGAAAGTGAAGATGATAAGGAATGCCGAGGGAAGAGCTCATGAAAGTCATATACCATGCGTTTGCAGCTCATATCTTGGCTTTGATGAAGTGAACAGAGATTTAGATTCAAAGGAAAGTCCTCAAGAATAATAATCTCTGTGTACCTGAGTGCATGGACTGTTACAATGATACAATGGAAATAATTTTCTTTATCAATATGTGGATGTTCCTACTAGAGAAGGAGCAAAACTAGACCTTCTTTGGGGCAATCAGGCAGGGCAGGTAGCTGAAGTAAATGTGGGAGAACAGTTTGGGTCTAGCAATCATAATTCTCTTAGTTTCAAAATGGTTATGGAAAAGGATAAGCCTTCCATAAAATTTAAAAATTTTAATTGGAGTAAGGCAAATTTTAATGGTGTGAGACAAGAACTTTCAAAAGTTGATTGAACTAGACTGTTCACAGGTAAAAGGACGTCTGACAAGTGGGAGGCATTCAAGAGTGTGATGATGAGAATTCAGAGGCATTCAGAGGCTGATAAGATTAAGGAACAATGGATGAATAAAGATATTGAGGTTCTCATCAAGAATAAAAAAGAATCTTATTTTAGATATAGGCAACTTGGTTCAATTGAATCTCTTAATCAATTTAAAGAGTGTAGGTGCATTCTTAAACGAGAACTCAGGAATGCTAAGAGGGCATATGAGATAGCAATGGCAGATAAAGTTAAGGATAATCCAAAAAGATTGCACAAATACATTAAGAGCAAGAAGGTAACTAGAGAGAGGATAGGCCTTCTTAAAGATTGAGGAGATTGACTTTGTGTGGAACCCCAGAAGATGGGAGAAATACTAAATGAATATTTCATGTCAGTTTTTACTGTGGAGAAAGAAATGAAGCCTCGAGAATGTAGAGAAATAAGCATTGATGTTTTAAAAACAGCTCACATTACAGAAGAAGTTTGGGGTTTCTTAGAGAATATAAAAGTGAATAAATCTCGAGGACCTGATCTAATGTATCTCAGAATATTGTGGGAAGTAAAGGAGGAAACTACGAGACCTGTTGCAGGATTATTTGCATCATCTATGACTATGGACAAGGTGACTGATGATGGGAGGGTACCTTTGTTTGAGAAAGGTTGTAAGGAGAAACCAGGTAACTATAGACCTGTGAGTTTGACTTCAGTTGTGGGTAAATTGTTGGAGGCAATTATAAAGGATGGAATTTATGGACTTTAGGGATAATCAGCATGGTTTTGTGTGAGGAGAATTGTGTCTCGCAAACTTGATTGAATTTTTTGAGGAAGTTACCAAATAGGTTGATGATGGCAGAGCAGTAGACATTGTTTATTTGGATTTTAGTAAAGCGTTTGACAAGGTTCCACATGGCAGACTAATTAGCAAAGTTAAGTCACATGGGATTCAGGGTGAGCTTGCCAATTGAACACATAATTGTCTTAACGGCAGGAGACAGAGAGTAATGGTGGAGGGTTGCTTTTCAGACTGGAGGCCTGTGACCTGCAATGTTCCACAGGGATTGGTCGTGGGTCCTCTTTTATTTGTTACTTATATAAATGATTTGGATGAGTGTATAGAAGGCATGGTTAGTAAATTTGCAGATGACACCAAAATTGCTGGCACAGTAGACAGTGAAGAAGGTTTTCTAAGATTAGAAAGGGATCTTGATCAAATGGATTAATGGGCTGAAATATGACAGGTGCAGTTCAATCTGAATAAGTGTGAGTTATTGCATTTTGGTATAACAAACAAGGACAGGGCTTATACAATTAACCTGAATATCTTTATTCAAGGACTGCAACTTCCCCTCCACAGTGATCGAAAACACCCTCGACTGCATCTCTCGTGTTTCCCGCAACTCATCCCTCACATTCCCTCTCCGCAATAACAACAAAAACAGAATTCCCCGCATCCTTACGTACCACCCCACCAGCCTCCGGATTCAACGCATCATCCTCCGCCACTTCTGCCACCTGCAATCTGACCCCACTACCAAGGACATTTTTCTTTCCCCACCCTTATCTGCCTTCCTGAGGGACCGCTCTCTCTATGACTCCCTTGTCCGCTCCACACTCCCCACTATCCCCACCGCCCCTAGCACTTTTCCATGCAACCTCAGGAAATGCTACATCTGCCCCTACACCTCCCCCCTCACCCCCATCCCAGGCCCCAAAAAAACCTTCCACATTAAACAGATGTTCACCTGCACATCTGCTAATGTGGTATATTGTATCTGCTATTCCCGATGTGGCCTCCTCTACATCAGGGAAACCAAGCGGAGGCTTGGAAACCGCTCTGTGGAACACCTATGCTCGGTTCACAACAAACGACAGCACCTCCCAGTCGTGAACCACTCCAACTGCACCCCCCTACTCTTTGAACGACATGTCCATCCTGGGCCTCCTCCAATGCCACAATGATGCCACCCGAAGGTTGAGGAGCAGTACCTCATATTTCGCTTGGGAACCCTGCAGCCCAATGGTCTCAATGTGAACTTCACAAGCTTCAAAATCTCCCCACCACCGACCTCATCCCAAAACCAGCCCAGCTCATCCCCACCCACGACCTCATCCCAAAACCAGCCCAGCTCGTCCCCGCCTCGTTGACCTCACCGTATTTTCTCCCACGTATCCGCTCCTCTCACCTCCACACCCCACCCCCACCTCCTACCTACCAGACTCATCCCTGCCTCCTTGACCTGTCCGTCTTCCCTTGTCCGACCAACCCCACCTAACCTCACCTTTACTGGCTCCATCCTCGCCTTCTTGACCTGTCCGTCTCCTCTCCACTTATCTGCTCCTTTATCCACCTTCCATTCACCTCCCACTCTCTCTCTATTTATTTCAGAATCCCCATCCCCTCCCCCATTTCTGAAGAAGGGTCCAGACCCGAAACGTCAAGCTTTCCTGCTCCTCTGATGCTGCTTGGCCTGCTGTGTTCATCCAGCTCTACACCTTGTTATCTTAGATAGAGTTAATAGTTGTCTTTTCCCTAGGATGGGGGATTTCAAGACTAGGGGGCACATTTTTAAGGTGAGAGGGGAGAGATTTAAAAAAAGACATAAGAGGCAAATTTTTTACTCAAAGAGTGGTTCGCATCTGGAATGAACTTCCTGAGGAAATGGCGGATGCAGTAACATTTACAATGTTTAAAAGACATTTGGATTAAAACATGAATAGGAAAAGCTTGGAGGAATATGGACCAGGAGCAGGTATGTGGGACTAGTTTAATTTGGGATTATGTTCAGCATAGACTGGTTGAACTGAAGGTACTGTTTCCGTGCTGTATGACTAAATGACTCTATGATTTCACTTCCGTTGATGTGAGTTCTTGCTCATAGCATCCTCGTCCTGCTGTCAATCTCTAGGCTTGCCTCAATTGCCATTTTATGTGAGCTGCACCTTCCTCCTCCTGCTTGTTTCAGGAGTAACAGACATCAGTTATTCAATTTTTCAGGAAAGTGCATACAAGAAATTGACAGGCCTGGACATCAACAATCTTGACTATTGCCAGAAGGAAAGACATGTTGCTGAAGATTTTCATCTTGCACTCATCATGCCAAACACATGAATACTTAATGGCAAACAATCAGAACAATTCATAGCACAGAAGAAAAGGCTGCTGATTGGTTAGCAAGTCAACTTTAATTGTTGCTGCCATGGAAAATGTAAGAGGTTCTACTTGCTCCTTGAGGTCTGAGATAATTTATAAAAAGTGCAAGACTTCACTGTATTCCTGTGTTTGCAGAGAAGAGGTCCTTGCATAATAATGTATGTCACTTCCAGCAAGCCAAAATTAGCTATGTATGAGCTTCATTTATTATCCTACGTTGTCTGTTAATGTAACTGTTTGCACATCTGGGTTATTCAGCTGCCCAGTCATGAATCAGTCGGTCTTTTATTTTGAGTTTTGCAAATACGGCTGGTTCAGTATGATCTGTAGCTTGCAATCATTTTGGCAGAAGGTCTAGGAAGAGGCAATGTAGGCAAATGCTAGTTCTAAAAAGTATGTAAAAATGTAGGGTTCCATGTTCACAGATCCTTGAAGGTAATGGGGTATACTGAGAGAACAATTAGCAAAGCACGTGGGGTCATCAGTTGTAGGTATTGAGTACAAAAGATGGAAAATTATGCTGAACCTGTACAAAGTTCTTGTTAGGACACAACAAGTGTACTATTCCAGTTCTGGTTACCACACCTAAGGAAGGATGTAAAAGTCCATGACTGAGTGCAAAGTTGATTTATCAGAATGGCTCCAGGAATGAAGGTACTTAGGTAAAAACAAAAACTGAAAGAATGCTGGATGCTGTAAGTCAGAAACAAAAACAGAAATTGCTGGAAAAGCTCAGGAAGCTGGAAGCATCTGTGGAGACAAAAATGTTCTGAGGAAGAGTCACTCGACCCAAAATGTTAACTCTGATTTCTCTCCATGATGCTTCCAGCTTCCTGAGCTTTTCCAGCAATTTTTGTTTTTGATTTTGAAGGTACTTAGCTATATGGCTAGGTTGGAGAAGCTGGGGTTGCTCATCTTGGAGTTAAGGAGATTGAATGGGATTTGATAGAGGTGTGCAAGATTATGGCAGGTTTGATTAAGTTAGATGAAGGAAATCTCTCCTTATTAGCAGGAGGGATAATGGACTATGGAATACAGTTTAAGATTTTAGCCAAGAGATTCATAGGAATTGTGAGGAAGAAGATTAATGATTTTAAAAAGAAATAGTTGGGCACATGAGGGAAATAAACTTGAAGGGCTGAAGAGAATGGGACAAACTAGATTGGTGCATGGAGAGCTGGCATAGAGAGAATAGGCCAAATGGCCTCCTTCCATATCATAATGAATCAATCAGTGTGCTGATTGGACCATCTCCTTGCCTAATGTTATCAGCAAGACCTGTGACCAATACTGACAGCTAGATTTCATTTCAATGCAATGCTGTGCGCTTACAGATTGGAGAGTGCCCTTGCATATGACTGAGAACAGGAAGGAGGGCAGGACCAGGACGTCTTGTCAACACTGGCTCAGAGTTCCACTGTCAAAATTCAATTAAAAGGTGACAGGCTAAAGCTGGGGTGGGTGTGTGCATGGGAGGTGCCTGTGGGCAAATTAGTAATGAACAATATCATTTTTTGGGAAGTCTGAATGAAGATACATACTCTCATAGCCTCGCAAAAGAAAAAATACTTCAAATAAATCAAACTATGTCTGTTTCCAGTGCGGTCAGCGGGAGGTGAATGAATAAACACTGTGAACAAAAATGTACAGCTCTTTTCTTTTGTCTGGTGGAAGTTTAAAGTGGAAGTCTGATTTGCATGGGAAGCATATTGTCATGTTTGTAATAGTCTGTGTGGGCTAAACATGTCTGATGCTTGTTTTTGGCAGACTTCGATTTTGAAGGTCCTTATCAAAAATACTATTCCAGAGGTATGCGAGAACAGCATAGAAGGTGAAGAATCACTGTCTTGAGGGCTACTATTGCACAATTCTCATTTGGAAAGCTTAGACCAACATCGGTTGCACTTGCACCTCACATTGAAAATCCCTACCACAGTGACACCTACAGGGACAGTGGGTACTGCAAATGTTTATGCTCATGAGGGATCGTTCTGGCAGGTCCACCTCTCTGAATGTTGGAAGTGAGCACCTCATCTTTAGATCTCTGTGCATAAGGAAACAGGCGTAAGGGGTCTGGCTAGAAAACATGAGCCAAAAGACAGTGGCCCCTCAATAAATGTTTCTGACCAGTGAAAGTAAAGCAGTTTCTGTTGCAGCTGAAAATCAACTTCTTAGAACTGGTTTCAGAAAGAGTTAACAGAACTGTGTAGAGAGAAAAAATGTTTGGGAGCAAGAAATGAGGAGAATAACCTATTTATGAAGGAATGAAAACAGAAATTGCTGAAAAGCTTAGCAGGCTTGGCAGCATTTGTGGATGGAGATCAGAGTTAATGAGAATCAGAGCCCAGTGACCGTCCTTAAAACTTGACAGCCAGCATCTGCAGCTCTTTCAGTTTCTATTTATGAGGGATGTCTTTTGAAAGCTGTTCTGCAGGAAGTCCAGAGAATAAACTATCCACCATCCTTTAATTCATTCTTAGGCTGTGGGTTGTGCTGTTATCAATCGGCAACTATCAACCATTGTCTTTTCCTTGGTGAAATTGAATGGTTGGCTACATTGGAGACCATTTAAGAATGAACCATGTTGGAGTTGTGCTGGAGTCACATAGGCCACACCAGCTGGGTGTGGCAAGTGTCCTTTCCTGAAAGACATTGAAGAATCAGTTGGGTTTTTATGTCAACAACAAACTGTAACACAGCAGAAACGCAAGCGAAATACAGTGCAAACTGAAGATCTGAAATAAAAACCAAAAGTGGTGTAGGAACTCAGCAGGTCTGGCAGCATCTTTGGACAGAGAAGCAGCTAATGACTCGAGTCCAACGTGATTCTTTCTCAGCTTTTTACAACAATCATAGTCCTCAACTTGATTGACAACTTCTTGTTGCAGATTTTGTTTTATTCTGATTTCAAGCTCTCAAGTGTGGATTTTTGCACAGAAGAAGGGTGATGCCAGCTTTATCAAAATGTTAACGGACGACTGAAACTGGAAGTTCTTGTACCTAAACCCAGAACCTGGCCTCATCCTTTTCATTGGAGTGGAGGGATTGTTGTAATTTATACATCTGAGGAAATTGCACTCATTAAAGTACAGCTGCCTTCAGCCAGATCCAACTTTTATGAATGGGATTCTTCAAAACATGGCTTATTTACTTTGAGCCATGAGGTCTAAATCTACTGGATTTCGTTGGAGAACTATGGGCCCCTTTTGGAGACATTATGTATCTGTTTGGATATGGTTGTGGGTAACCTTTGTGAGAAGGTAAGGTGTTATGTAAAAGTAGACATGACTGCGTGTAAAAAACATATCAGCTCATTGTTTTGCTATGGGAGCTATCAAGGGGCCTATCAAGGGGCCTATCAAGGGGCCTATGCAAGGAATTTTCAAGAGTACAACTAAACTGTCAAAGTATTTAAATCTTCTGGTTTTTAAATATTTGATAAAGACTGTCGACAGTGTTAAATAAATCTGTGATTGCTACTTCACTCTGTCTGTTGATATAAACTCATGTGTCAACGTTATAGGATTCTTGTTGCATGACTGATTTTACAAGCTGCCATCATCCATGTTAGTGCAGTTCAATTGACTACTACAAATGCTTATACATTGAAGTGGAACTGTGAATACAAATAGTTGTATTCATAAAGGATTGAAGGAAATTAAATTGAGTGAACATTTTTTAGAAATCAGCAAAAGTGTTTTTTTCAAGTAATGAGTTCATCAATAGACTGTAAGTTATTTGCTATTCTCCCACACAGAGGAGAGAAACTAGGCACCAACAATTCCCAACATAAATGTCTGAGCGAACTGTTGATATCTCCAGCTCACCGTTTGCTCTTGTAAGCTTCTCCCAAGCTTGGTCAGCATTTACCAACATCTCTAGGCACACTCCATGGGCAGTGAATGCCTTCACCTTCCCCATCCACAGCCTTTGGCATTGGACACGCGCCAGCCCTACCACATCATCATGGAAAATTTCCAATGCATGTATGATACAGTTTATCACTTTAATGCTGCACTTTGGAGCTCACTAAGCCCTTACATTGTCTCTGGGTAGGAGATGATCAGCATGCCTAGGCCCTTGAGACACAAATGCCTCTGGGGTTGCCTGACTAAAACTCCAAGGTCAATGGGCTCCCTTCACACCAGCTACAGGCTCAGGGACTGCACCAAGATGTAGTAGGAGGAAAAGAGAGAGGAAGACTTTCTGAGGGCACATGCCTGGCATGCAGGGCAGTTCTTTGTAAACACGTCCTCAGATTTGCAAATATGTGTTCACTTTTCATCATCAAGTTTGTGAGTGAATGGCTGCCTAGCTGCTGCGACAGGATGGAAGATACAGAGCCTAGCCATCCTGATCACTACTTAAGTTTCTATTGACTGAAGTGTGGTGAGCATCTCCTGTACCTTGCGTAGATAAAGGACCAATGGGAGGTATTTGCTACTTTGTCTACCAGGGTGAATCTTTCTTAGCTGCAATATACTGTTTGTGCATTGCAGACATTAGTGGCATTGATTCTTGATGCTGCATAATGTGGTCAAGAGCTCTGTGGCCAGGATTTGGACTGTATGTTGAACTTTAATGCCTACAGTTTACACAGCTTCAGTGCTCACTGGTGTCTTTCAGCCATACTGTATGATGTCAGTGTCTGTAAAATGCTCTTGCCCTTTGAAAGGTCTCACATTGGTCAAAATAGAAGCCATGTCCTGCAGAGAATGAAGCATTTACCACCCCCACAACTCTGAGTGTGGTGGTAACGACATGCAGCTCCATTGCATATCTTTGCACTTACAGCACGATGGAAGGAAACAGTGGTCACTGCTCATGCAGTGAGTCTCAGCCTCAGCCTTCTATCTCTGTGAAACCACAACTATACACATTCCCTCCTTGGTAGTCCTTCCACGTCAACCCCATTAGCTTTCAACTTGCCCATGTTCCCACCCAATCTGCCCATCTAACTCATCTAATCTACTCCCGCTGCCCCAGGTATACCATGTTAGCATGCCAATTATAGGAGTGAACTGTTCCCCAGTGGAGACCAGGGTGCTGCTGATTGTTAAAGACCCCTTTGCCTTCATTACCCCATTTCCTTCACTGGTCTATCAGCTCCTCACCTTATATATTGAGTTGTCTCACCATCCAAATGGTAATACCCTCTGAATACCAGCATGCTGCCTCCAACCCTCATAATTACATTTCCCTACATCCCCTGTGGCTCATTTTAGGGATTAGGCTTTGGTGGCTCAGTGGTTAGCATTGCTGTCTCACAACACCAGGGTCCTGGGTTTGATTCCACGCTTGGGCAACCATCTGTGTGGAGTTTCCATGTTCTCCCCGTGTCTGTGTGGGTTTCCTCCGGGTGCCCTGGTTTCCTCCCACGGTCCAAAGATGTGCAGGCTAGGTGGATTGGCCATGCTAAATTGCCCATAGTGTTCAGGGATGAGTGGATTAGGTGGGCCGTGTGGATTGGACGCTTGGAGGGTTGGTGTGGACTTGTTGTGCCAAAGAGCCTGTTTCCACACTGTAGGGATTCTAGATATAACTGGCTATACCCCATCCCCTTCAGCAACCTTACTGGATAGCCCTGAAAGATGGCTGATTAGACCTTGACTGGCATCTGTACAGATCCCCATCTGACTTTCTATGATTCCCTAGCTTGGTTGCACTGGATGTACTGATTGACTGCAGCCTGGTCTCTGGAATGGAAAATAATGGAGCTCTGACCCTGACTGCCTCAAGCAGCTGACTGACTGTGCCCAATCCCTTGGACTGATTTCGCAGGCTGCCCATGACTTACTGTGCCCAGAGCCCCTGTTTGGAGGGTGACTCCCTTGTCTTATTTCAGGACTATTCCCCTTAGACATGTTTGCTTGAACCACATGTGATATTATGACACAAATGTGGCTGACAAAGAGTGTGAGTGTGATTGGTATCAGACAGCAGCATGTTCACTCTTTTGACTGCTGGCATCTATGACAAGCTCCATACTTTGTGTCTGTACTGAAAGAGCGGTCAAGATAGAAGTGCAGTTAGTCTATAAGTTCTGGAAGAATGGGAAAGGAGCTCAAAGGCAAAGCAAGGCAGAGATGCTTTGAGCGTCCAAATAGGCACAAATATAAGTGAGCATTAAGACAGCTAGCTAGATGAATCCTAATCCAATCTATGACGTTGATGCCTGTCCTTACATGCAGAGTATTCTGGCAACAACATTCCAAAGAAAGATGCTCGTGCTTTGCAGAGTGCAACTTTGAAGTGCAGAAGCTTATTATGGGTGTTATGAACAGGGGGAAAGACTGGGAAGGCAGTTCAATAGTCCCTGCTCCCAGGGTTTGCTGAGATGATCGTTTTGATTTGTCAGGACTTGTTGCTCAAAAATCCTTCGAGTCATACCGTCATAGAATCATTCAGCCACAGAGACAGACCCTTCGGTCCAACCAGTCCATGCCAACCTTAATCCAAACTAAACTAGTCCCACCTGCCTGCATTTGGCCCTTATTCCTCCAAACACTTTCTATTCATGTACTTATTCAAATGTCTTTTAAACATTGTAACTATACCCATGTCCACAACTTCCTCTGGAAGTTCGTTCCACACACGAACCACTCTCTGCGTTAAAAAAGTTTCCCCTTATGTCTTTTTTAGATCTTTCTCCTCTCATCTTAAAAATATGTTCCTTTGTCTTGAAATTTCCTACCCGAGGGAAAAGATACCCGCCATTCACATTTTCTATGCCCCTCATGATTTATAAACCTCTATAAGCTCAACCTTCTACTCTCCAGTGAAAAAATTCACAGCCTATCCAGTCTCCTTATTACTCAAATCCTCCATTCCCGGCAACATCCTGGTAAAGCCTTTCTGAACCCTCCCCAGCTTAATAATATCCTTCCTTTACAGGGCAACCAGAACTGCACACAGTACTCCAGAAGAAGCGTCACTCATCAATGTGCTGTACAGCCTCAGCATTATGTCCCAACTCCTAGACTCAAAGGACTGAGCAATGAAGGCAAGCATGCTAACTGCCTTCTTAATCACCCTGTCTACCTGTGATGTAAACTTCAAAGAATTATGAACCAGAACCCCGAGAGCTTTCTGTTCTACAACACCACCCAAGGCTCTACTTTGAATTGTGTATGTCCTGTCCTTACTTGTGTTACCAAAATGCAATACCTTGCATTTATCCAAGTTAAAATCCATCTGCCACTCCTTAGCTCATTGAATGGATTGATCCAGTTCACTTTATAATCTTAGATAGTCTTCTTCACAGTTCACTGTACTGCCAATTTACCATCTTCTCTAGATAAGTTTACTTGCTTGTAGGACGTACAGGGTGACTGGATCACACTTACAAAATCTCCGGCTTACTGCTTAAAACACTCACACACACTCACACACACACACTCACACACATCACACACACACATCACACACACACACACACTCACTCACATACACACTCACACACATTACACACACACACACTCACACACACACTCACACACATCACACACACTCATCACACACACACATTACACACACACTCACACACACACTCTCACACACACATCACACACACGCTCACACACACACTCACACACATTACACACACACACACTCTCACACACACACTCACACACA